>OMNN01102093.1:2097-15372 GCA_900302755.1 Chromis chromis
ACTGACTTTTGTTGCACTGAGGTCCCAATGTGAGGCCTGTATTTCAGAGAAAACCTAAACTGTTTTCAGTTTAACAGAAGAGCAAATACCCTGGTGTTCCACTTAGGAACAATCTGACTACTGTAAGATGATACAATTTGGAACATTAGACATTTAAGTTCAAGTATACTCCTGTTGTATACTGTAGGTATCAACCTGAAGTGGAGTACTGGACTACATTATATGGAAAGGTGCCCCTAAAATGCTCCCCTGGTGTATGTTGATGGGGTGGAAAACATTTGGAACCCTTTCAGTTCTAGTGTGGACTGTATAGAAAACACTGTATAGCACAATGTATCAGCAACAATGCAAAACCACATTTTTCCAACAAGGAGGTCGCTGTTATTTCAAGTAAAGTCATCAAAAGTTAACAGTCGGTTATTTAAGTGTATACAAAAAACATTTGGCTGGGTCAGGATTAACGTGACCTGTTCAGCATTATAACAGTGTGTTAGCCTGGATTAGTTAGACCACATTAAAAGAACAAGCCCAAGGACTTCTTTATAACATATAGGCACTGTCAAGGATTGATGTAATGCAGGATACCAGAAATCAATTCACTGGATGCATCAGTGACAAACAATCTGTATATAATGTGGATTTCTCATTGTTTGATCAATGCTCAATCCACTTAATGGAGGAATTAAGGTCAAATCTACAGGTCAGTAGGAAATATCTTACACTGTGGTACAGGGGAACAAACTAAATGGTTTGGCTAACTAACAACCTTTGCAAATGATCCAGAATGCAGCAACACGGTTGGTCTTCAACCAGCCCAGAAGAGCCCACATGACTCCACTGGTAATCTCTCTCCACTGGCTCCCTGTCGCTGCTCGCATCAAATTCAAAACCCTGATTCTCGCTTACAAATCAGCAACTAAATCTGCTCCTGTATACCTGGACTCCCTCATCCAGGTATACACACCACTCCGCCCACTACGCTCTGCCAATGAAAAGCGTCTGGTCCCACCCTCTCAACAGAGCTCTAACTCACTAGACTCTTCTCCTCTGTCGTCCCCTGGTGGTGGAATGAGTTACCAAGCTCAATCCAATCTGCAGAGTCCCTCTCTACTTTTAAGAAAAAGCTAAAGACCCAGCTCTTTTACAAATATCTACGCACTTATGATGATGATGATGATGCTATCAGTGTTGCATATGGAAGATGTTGTTGTTGTTGTTTGTTTGTTTTTTTTTTAACAAAAAAAAAACTTGTGCACTTCTTGAGCACTGTCTGTCAGCATTGTGCCCAATCAGGACCTAAAGCAGAGTTTCTGCTCTTCCTGGCCTTGGCGCCTTCTATCTATCATTGATTGATGATCATTGCTTGTGTTGCTCTTTCTCAGATGTACGTCGCTTTGGAGAAAAGCGTCTGCTAAATGAAATTGTAACATTGTAACTACAATGCTGCTAGAAGCATAAGACAGGACAAGTTAAGAGACTCACTTCTGACTATCTTTTTTCACCCACAGTGCCACGGCTGCCTGGGGAAGAGGCTGATCCAGGAACAGCATGCGCATCACATAATTCTTGGCCAGAGAGGGGAGCTCCCTGTGGAATATTAAACACAGTATAAAATGACACAGTCCATGTTCGCATCATAGCCATCAGAACAGTATTTTACAGCCATCATACCTGTAGACAGCCAGACATGTTGCTGGGTGGTTGTACAGTCTGTCCAAAATCTCTGGACTCAGCTCTCTCAGGTATTCATGCAGATTCTTGCACTGCAGCTGGACACGCAGCTTCATCATCTACGATTGTACAGAGGACAGTCAGTGGACAGCAACGTCTCTACATTTGATGGTATTGTTGCTCTGGTCATCCCTTAAAAGCCACAGGGAGCTAATAACATTTGTATGAAGTGTTTTATTCTGTGGATCTATACTTTTAATTCAGCACGAGCATATTCAAAGTGTGGAGCATTTACTACAAAGTGGCAGCAGCTCATTCCCAAATGAAATGTTTCAACGTTGAAATTACCTTCAGTCTCTAACAACAGAGCACCGACAGAGGATACATCACTTCAAATAAACGTACGCATAGTGGAGCAAGTGTATATAAAATGCACTTTACCGTGAAGACTGATACTAAATATCGATGAATCCCTGAACAATATAAAATTACTTCGTACAAAATAACTCCATAGTGAATGTTCGGCACTTTTCTCTCGTTTAAGTGGCCATGTTTCCAGGTCATGTGACCTCAATGCTCACGTCCTTATTGGTCTTTTTCTTCTTCTGCTATTTTAAAAGCTGATCATCGGACAACTTAAAGGGTCGCCACCTGCTGTACTAAGTTATATATAAGATTAAAAAAAAACGTAACAGAACAGAAATAACAACCGTAAATACACATAGCTGCTGGCTGCATACAACCAAGAGGGAGAGAATCTGACACCAAACACGATGTAGATGTTCCACAGGTATCGACCTTAACAAACCCCTTTAACTTATAGAAACAACATGTTTTAGACTTGTGAACCTGCTTGTTCAAAAAGGGGAAAGTATTATTAAAACAAATGTACAGGCCATCCTTTCACCTTTGTCGTCCTTTTTCTTGATTGAAAACATGACTATCCTCACTTTAGGTTAGTTCCACCAAGTTATCTGATACTTAACAGACATTTGGTTTCTGTTCAGACAGCATGTATTTAGTGATCCTCATCAGAAACACTCAGCCCAGAGACTGTGGTGATTTATAATATTTGAAGTTCATATCAGTGAATGTTAACAGATTTAAACAAGCTGTGATGCTTCTTGTTCTTCAGACAGTTTAGTCCAGTACAACCGGACAGTACAAGACCCTCAGGTCTTCAAGTATATAAAAAATATTAAAAACAAAAATCACAATTTCTGGATCAATTTCAGTCAAACATCAGGTAAAACACCAGCTTCATCTCTTTCTGATCCTCGGAGTATAAATTCGGAAGTCCGGGTTGCTAGGCAACAGGAGCGGCGCTTTGGGACGTCATGACGCAAAGAGGAAGTCCGTCGTAGGCTAGCTAGACCATTATATATTATATTATATTATATTATATTATATTATATTATATTATATTATATTATATTATATTATATTATATTATATTATATTATATTATATAGGCTAGACCGTCTCATTTAACAAACGCCCATGCAGCCTGAGCCTTCTAATGCAGCCTTCTCATGCAGCCTTCACGTCCTTCGAAGGATGCAGCCCCTGAACCGGGACACAGCTACAGCTTATGTGGAACGCAGCCTTAATTTCACATGACTCTACAATCCTCTTCCGAGACAGCAGGGGCGCTGCAGTCTGAAGCTGTCCTCAACTTTTCCTCGATACACGTCATGCAAACAGCAGCTTAAAGCTTCTGGGCATGCGCTGGTCCAATCTCTTCATTTCCTGCTGCTCGAAGAGTGCTATTGAAAGGTAACCGTCCGCTCTTCTGTTTCTCCCAATTCTACAAACTCATCTAGTCTACTAAGGTAATATTTTCGACCAACTTTATCCGTACCACCGAGGTCATCTCTGTAAGGTACACGTAGACAGTAGCGCTACTTTTTACTGTAATTGTGTCACAGAGCTAATGTAGGTCTGGCTCGTCTGGTCCACGTAAGCAGTCTTGACTGTCAGTGTTGTGCATTTTGACTTGAAGCAGGGCTCATATGTAACAAACATCATCTATTCATTAATGCCCCTAACTTTTTAGACTGAGTCCCTGCTGTTGTATTTGTAAACGGCTGGAAAGCAGGGTGCCTTTATAGGTAACTGTCACAGACTCTCTTGTGTCTTTGTAGCTGATTGAACTGTTGACTGGAATAATTAAAGTCCAAACGATACCTTCTCCACCATAACACACTTGTGAGGACACTCAAGCATTACTACCATATGTCAATCCAAACCAAGCCTCTGCTTTTCGGGCTGCAGTGACCAGGATGTCCATCTCACCAGTAGTTTGTCATTACGCTGGTCATTGATGTTTGTCTCCTTTGTAGATGACCAAGATGCTGCAGATGTTTCTGGCCCTGGCTCTGCTGAGTCTGGCCTCAGCAGAAGAGGGAGCCCGTTTGCTGGCCTCTAAATCTCTGCTGAACCGCTATGCTGTGGAAGGCCGGGACCTGACCCTTCAATACAGCATCTACAACGTGGGATCCAGGTCAGATGTCTTCTAGTTAACCACTACAATTTCTTTAACTGACTGTGTGTAGAACATTGTTGATATGTTTGAGATTATAATGACACTGTGAGTTGTGAATAGCCTGTTTGGGGATTTAATATTAGTGTGGATACCTTCTAAATTCACATGAAACAGTGATACAAATGAATATAAATTCACCATTTTGTCACGAAAAAAGAAAACTACTGCATGCTTATGATAACAACAACAACAACAACAACAACAACAACAATAATATAAACATTATTTGTATAGCGCCCGTCATACAAATTTACAATGAAGAATTTACATGCACTGATTGCTTCATGCAAATGTCCAGAAAGAAATTCAGTTTCCTTCTACTGAAGCATGTAGGATCAAGCTCTTATTCCCACTGTCTGACTTTTTCAAAAAACAAAACAAAACAAAGGAAATGAATTATGGGAGCTGGGCAGTGATTCCTTGTTTTCATATTGTCCAACATCCCTTTACATAAAGTGACCACAATCATACCAACAGTCATGAAACCTTCATTTACTACGTAACACCTGTCTCTTGTTGATCGGAGCACATAAAATAGGATTTTCCTATTTATTTATAAAACAGGCCTTCGTCCCATAATTTGAAAATATTACACTGTCACTTTTCCATTTAAATTGTTTTTGTAACCATACAAGTGTTTGCATCCCTGCAGCTCATTTCTCTGCCTATGTTGCTCATTTAGGAACAGTGTTGAGTCTTAAGCATGTCCACCTCTGTGTAATGGTAAACTCAACTGCTTATCTGTACTTTCTTTGTCTTGTATATCTCTACAGTGCTGCTCTGGAGGTGGAGCTGTCAGATGATTCTTTTCCTCCTGAAGACTTTGGAATCGTTTCAGGAATGTTGAATGTTAAATGGGACAGGATCGCACCGTATCTTTGAAACAGAATGTCTTCTTACTGGTCACCTTCCAGTTGTTGAGGCAGAAACAACAGTAGAAAGTGAAACAAGTTTTTAGCATCAGACTGCTGAACCTACAACACAGTAGAGTGGATTGTGAAACAGCTTAAGGTAAACCTTTACAGAGGAAGTGCCCAGTTTATTGAGAGATAGGACAGCTGAGCACAAGATTGTACAGGGGGAGAGATTAACAACCACATATTGGAATGTGAACAGAGCAAAGCAGGGCATCTCTCAAACATGTTAGTACGCTGTCACACACAAAGTGCACTTACAAAAATGTCACAACTAACTGACAGATGACAGAGTAGGTCAGACTGCAGGAGGTTCTTTTTGAATTGGTTTCAAATTTGCATGCATGGACTCTTCATTTTTTCTCCAAGTTGTCAACTTTAACTCTAGAGTTCTCAGTGCCAGCAACGTCTCTCACACGGTGGTGCTGCGTCCCTTGAAGGCTGGCTACTTTAATTTCACCTCGGCTTCCATAAGTTACCTGGCACAGGAAGGAGGACAAGTTGTGGTAAAAACTGTTGATTGTCTGCATGAATCAAAGCAGTTATAGTGTCTAGTGACATGATCGAAGCTGAAGTGTTTTTCTTCCTTTGTTTGTTTTCCTGCAGGTCGGCTACACCAGCGCCCCTGGCCAAGGAGGCATCCTGGCACAAAGGGAGTTTGACCGGCGCTTCTCCCCACACTATGTAAGTGTTACATTTGAAAGGGGGTTGATGCTTATTCCAGCTCCTAAGTTAGTGGATTAACCTCCAGACTAACTTTTCCACTAACGCTACCAACTTTCTTATTAATATTCCTGATCTCCTTGCTTTTAATGCTGCTCTGTGTGCCTTGAATTGCCCCCTGGGGACAAATAAAGTTTTTTGAATTTGAATTCTTGGTTGGTCGCACCAGCAAATGATTTGGTCGCCCCACTCCCACCTCCTTATTTTGGTTCAGCATTACCACAGCTTTTAATCCACCATGCATACTGATGAGTAGCTGTTTCTGCATAACCTAGTTATGTTGCATTGACTGTCAGTGATACAAGACTTAATATTTGTAAAATGTTTTAATCTGAAAATATACTGACTTTATCACCAGTCCTCTTCTGACATCAGTCATAAACTGGTCACAGGCTAAACACTTGCTGATCATCTGCTTTTTGGTAAATACTACATTTTACTGATGTTCTGTAAACGCCTCACATGCTGGCTACGGTAGACGCTGCCAGGTGGCTGCAGGGTAGCAGCTCTGACAGGTGTGCGACCAGAAATGTATTGTAAAACAATGAAAAGAGCGTTCTACACAGACTTACACAACTTGAAACCGAGTAATTTTATCGACATGCACTGTTTCCTATTAGCAGAATTTTCAATGAGTAGATTTTTTAATGAGAGGATCACATTTTATACGTCAATACTGCAGTCAGTCATGTTCTATAGTCAAAACTGTGATCGCTGTTAAAATTTTAACTATCAAGATGAAATGTGGGGGCTACTTTTTCTTAACTGACTCAGTGGAGATCTCTCTGCTGCACATGAACACTTGTATCACCAGGTGTGTCTCCCTCTCCTCCAGCCTCCTCCTCTCTCCTCACTGTGTTATTAAAAGAATCGGCTGCAGATCATTTTGTCAATGGAACATGGTAACGGTGAAACTGACTGTTTACACGTCAGGCAGGGAGAGACTGACTCAATGAGGAAGAAATAGTACTATTTTCAAGTACAACAACTTGTGCAGTAGCTACCTGTGCAGACTGAAGGGTCACCAGATCAGAAAACCATCATCATTCACTCGCACAATGCGACCATGTGAAATTTCATCTTAAAATATGCAACCATTTTGGTTGCAGTCTGGAGCTCTGAAAGGCCATTTTGTAAACTAAACCTTGATAGTTACTGCGTGTTCTAGGATACACAGGACCATACTATGTGTCAGCACTTTACAATATAGTAACTGACTTGCTACTAAACTTATTAAAACCTGCCAATTGAATAGATGGTCAAAAGATGAGGTCTCTGACTGACTTTATTGACTCTACTGTCAACATGTGACATCATGTGTAGTTTATGGAGCTGCTGTTGCTTATGATCAGAAGTAGTTCTTGACTCATGATTTTACTATTTGCTTTGTCCCTAAAGTTTATGATCTGACAGTGACTGTCCAAAAATAAATCTTTTTCTTGTTTGAACATTCCCTTGGTACCTCACTCACTGTCCTATGTCTTCCTTTTCTAGCTGGACTGGGCTGCATTTGGTGTTATGACTCTGCCCTCCATTGGCATCCCCCTGCTTCTCTGGTACTCCAGTAAGAGGAAGTATGACTCGCCAAAGGCCAAGAAGAACTAAGAAGCACCGCTGGCTTTGAGAGTGGAGGTTGGGAGAGTAATAATGAGGTTTACTGGGCATAGGATCTCTGAAAAGCTTAATAACCCATATTGGGGGTGAAAGTTGAAAGAAATACAGTACAGTGACCAAGGAAGGTGATTGTGAGTTGACCAAACCAGCAGTGATAACTTTGAAGCAGGAAATAAAAAGGTGAAAGTCATTAATATTGTTACCAGAACATGAGCGTAAACATGAAATCTTACTGTTCTCATAAAGAAGTGATGGCCTGAGTGCTCAACTACTGGTCATTCCTTTTAGTCATTTTCAAATGGTGACAAAACATCTACGATGGCAGCAACTACTTCACAAATTGTTTGGATCTTTTTTTTAAATGTAATGAACTAAATTCAGATGTTCAATTTATAGCCATTTGTTGAACTTCAAAATGGAGAAATAAAAAACAAGGTTGGTTGTTTTTAAGCTGTGGCTAATTTATTTCTGAGGTTTTATATTCCTTATATATCTGTTTGTGTACTTTTTTTTAAATATATCTTTCATGGAACCACAAAATAACTTCACATTATCCTTTATTTTGGAACAGCAGATTTAATCCAGTACCAGCAGAGAGAAGGCTACAAAGCAGGAAGCAATTTTTGTTGTGACATTTCTGCAGCCTTTCAGTTTTCAGTTTCTTTTCCACCTGACTTTACAATACCACAATGTATTGCCTCAAGCATCTGGATGGAGGAGGTATGCAGATAGAGCTCACCCTTGCTTGACCCCACATTTTAACTGGAATCTTGGTTTGATTTAATTTTTAAATGGATCATATTAATCAATCAATGGGGGTCTCCCAGACGTCACTGCCTCAATCAATTGGCAGATATTGGGAATATGCTATACTGGGAATACTGGTAAATATTGTGATTAGAATTGTAAAAATGAGTGGCAGCACTTCAAAGTGTAAAGATTATTGTGAAACAGTAGTCACTCTTTAGGCCATCTTCTGTTTTATCTAAAAAAAAAAAAAATCAAAATGCTAACACCTGCTAATGTTCAGACCGTTAAGATGGCCATAAATCACATGCCCACTTTGAACTACATAAATTCAAGATTCTTTATTGTCATGCACTATGTAACAATTTACATCATTACCAGTGATTAAATACTTGGTACTTAGTGCCAGCTCAACTTCACAGTGCGATTTAAGGATACAAATATATATAAAATAAAAAACTAAAAATAGAATAAGGTATTTACAACAAAACACAGTAAGTAGTGCAAAATGAAAACACAGTAGGTAGTGCAAAAAGGAAGAAGAAGGACATTAGCAAATTAGCATTGTGTTCAGTTGAGTGAGATTTTTGTATAAAACAAAAGTTAGTACTATGCAATACAGAAATGTAGCTTTATTTTTGATGTGATTTTTTTTGGGGGGGGGGCTCTCATGTAAGTTGAAATATTAGACAAAGATGGCCAGTAATTTCCACTTCAGCACGGATGCAGTGGTCCATAGTCCAGAAGAACAGCTGGAGAAAATAGTCACCCCCATATCCTCCACCTCCCTGTGCACTTGAACAGGTACAACATCATGAATGAGTCTTCCATCTGCTGTCCAGAGTCTCTTATCCAAACTCCTTGTGCAGTCATCACCCGCTCTGCAGCTGTGCCTGCTGACCACCACTTGACAAAGCGGCCAAAGGTCTGGCACGCAGTCAAGTTCAAACTGAAGAAGCCTCTTGGATGAGATGAGAATTGAAATGTCTTTAAGAGAACTCCGCTTACTTTTTACAGAAGCTTCAGGGATTACCATGACCTGGATGACTAAGAATCTACACAGACCTTCACAGAGCTGTTCAAAGTGGCGCCCTAGGCAAGATTTAGTATGGCGCCCCCTCTGTCAGTGATTCGTGTGCTGTACCAAGTGTTGTGGATGACAAACGCTTGAATCAAACAGTCTTTAGTGTACCGTGAAGTGCTTCACACACTTTACACTTCAACACACCCAGTTCATTGATCAACAGCAGGTAGTTATCAACCCCGCTACTCTTCTCACTCAGGGTACTGTTAGGAAAGTTCTTCAGTGGAGTCCTAACTGCTCCTAGATCATCAGTGGAGTCCTAACTGCTCCTAGATCATCAGTGGAGTCCTAACTGCTCCTAGATCATCAGTGGAGTCCTAACTGCTCCTAAATCATCACACAGAGTCGTCTCTCAAGTCAAAGCAATGTTTTACTTGCAGCAAGGAGTCAACATGCACAGTACAAGTCTGAACAAGTGACTGGCAAAAACAAGAAACAGTGAGGTTTTTATACAAGTATACAAAAGTTTCATAGGCATGTGTTATCTTTGTTCCACGGCTTGTACGCTGTGCTTCTCTCCTCTGCTTATCTGACCTTGGCGAGGTCACATGAGATCACACAAAACAAAATTACTGGACACTCAAAACTAACTTTCCAGTCATCACATATTTGTATAAAAGGTTAATAGAGTGTATTTTTATTACATTTCCCTTCTGTTTAAACTTTTATACAATATTGAATATTGTATATTCATTTGTCTTGTCTGATGCGTCATCACGTGGATGGAAACCCTCCAGTGAGCAGTGAGAATATGCAGGAGGAAACATCCACGTCACCCCACTGCTCCGGCAGCCTGATCGGTGCTGGACAGCATCACACAGTACCTCAGGAGAGATGAAACAGAAATGAAACAAAGATTAGTAGGATATTTATATGGAATGAGAATACAGTGTGTGTACTTCCCTAATCGATTGTCACTCGCTTACACTTTGCTAGATTTTCATAAGAGAGATCATGTAAGGTTCACTTCACATTATATTTACACTTTGTCTTCTTCGTTAGATGAGTACACAGGACGTCTGTCCTCCTGGAGCAGAACATACTGTGCTACTGTGGAGTGAATAGCTCTGGATATCATAGCTCTGAGACATGGTATAACACATGTGGTGAACAGACACTAGGATGAGAACTGCTATTAATGGTGCTGCAAATTTGAGCAACACATGAAACTAAGGTCCTGATTTTAGCCAATTCATTGATTTTATGAGCGTTGTTTACAGCACCATACCATGGGAAGAATCCAGAAGCCAAGCTATTATTAACGTCCATTCTACCACGTTTAGTCCTATGGAATTTAACGTGAGGATTGTGAGTCAAATTTGAATAGATTTGAATGGCAGGGATCAAATAGGCGAGGTGACAGCGCCCACACCAACCTTTAGGTAGGTAAAGGTAACTGCGTGTACCATATACCCAGACCATATCGCTAGGACCATATCGGTAGGGCTTCATATGGTGCATAAACTGTAACATTCATGACACTCAAATTTAGGGCAGTCAAATTGACTGTCAGCACAGACACATTATCCTCACCTACCAAATAATTGCTGGATTCTTCATAAAACAGATTATTACTTACAGGCTGCATGAATTGTAATCTGACAATTGGAGTAATTTCCCAAATTTACATCTGAATTGTCTAGACATCGTCTTTGCATACAGAGTGGTGCTGATTGAGTAAATTTACTATGTCCATGGCTCATCGCTCCTCCTGTTATGGTCAGATTCGTTGTTTTAGAGAACGTACCAGGCTGTCTAGAATGCATCGTTGTCCAATTACTTACCCAATTAATACTTCTGCTGTGGCACTGTCATGTTATATGTGCCATTAATGGAGTATTTTTCTCCCATAAATACACTCAGTGTGGTATTTATTTGAATAGGCCATGGTGTAAGGATGGGGCTGGTCAGAGTGGAATGAGGTAATTTAGAACATACGTAACAGCTCTGATTTGTGTGGTGTCTGGAAAATTGGGCCACTGTCTGGTACCACAAATTGTCATGTTCACTCACATGGTCTATCTCACGTCTCTTTGATGTGGTGTTACTATCTAATAACTGAACTGTCAGTAGCCAAAACAATAATAGTACAATTAAAATGAGAGTGACTGCTACACATGTGTACAACTCACACTGTTGGCATTTCCTCCAGAAATGTTGTCGTGGTCTATCTTGTCATGGTGGTTGCTCCTCAGGCGGTGGTGGCCTTGGAGGCTGCAGTGTGTCGGATGAGTCGGCTCCCATGTCAACCGTGAGAGTCAAGTGATTCCCTAATGATTCAAGAGCTACGTTTTCTTCACTGGGTTTGAGGTAGTTGCACCTACTGTTTACAACCCCTTTTGTAGCCCAGACTTCACTCTATGAATCAGTGGAATCAACTTGTGTTCTCTTGCAGTGTGACAGGTGGACCCAAGATGTTCTTTCAGCTATTCTGATGGTGGTAGGGGTGGTTAGGAGTGCTTGATAAGGTCCCTCCCACCTTGGAGATGACCAGGACTTCCTTTTGATGACCTTTAGGAAGATCCAGTCACCTGGTTTCAACTCCGGGCTCGCTGGATTGTCTGGTGTTCCTGTAGGAGAAATAACAGAAGAGACTACTTCTCCTTTGTTAGCATGGTCTTCATATAATCTGCCAACATCATTTCATCATTTTTATTTATTTATTTTTATATCACCAGTCAATGTCAATTGTGGTATTTTATACTGTCTTACAAATCTTGTTTCAAATGGGCTTAACCCTGCTGTTGTAGGTGTAATTCTCATACTCTGTAGAGCTAGTGGTAAACAATAAATCCAACTTTTCCCTGTTTCTTCCATGCACTTGCACAATTTGGATTTTAGTGTACCATTATTTCTTTCTACTAGTCCAGCTGATTGTGGATGGTAAGCACAGTGATTTTTTAGGTCTATATTTAAGCATTGTCCTACTTTAGTTATAACTTCATTTACAAAATGTGTGCCATTGTTGCTATGTATTTTCTCTTGGATGCCGAACCTGGGAATTATTCCTCTTACCAGTATTTTCGCTAATGTTAAAGCATCTGGTGACTTGCATGGGTGTGCTTTTATCCATCTAGAAAATGGGTCTATCATTAGGAGGCACCACTTTTTACCTTTGCATTTGTATAAGTCTATGCATAGGTGTTCTTACGGGTATTGAGGTTTGGGAAATTGTCCTCTTTTTGGTTTCATAGCTCCCTGACTGTTATTTTTTGCACAGATTAAATATTTATCACAGTTTTTTTTTGAGTAATTTCACCTTTTTTAGAGTAATTTTTACCATCCAAAAGTCTTAAACTGTTGTTCTACCATCCTCACCATCCCTGTTGAGACATGGCTTTGCCCATGGCTCACAATTGCTGCATATTTGTGGAGAGAGGATGGGAGAACAAGTTTCCCTTCAGGTCACCTGAAGAGATTTGTCTTTATCTGGTTTGCAGTGGTGGTTATTAGTGTGAATGCTCTTCAGCATTCACACTATTGTTATCCAGTTCTTTATTCTTCAACTTATTCATCTACTTCCGTACGTTTTTCGTCACTTTTCAACTCTTCAACAGTTTGTGCTACTTTCACCATTCAACTATCATATTGTGCGGCTTCTTCGGGACATGACTGCTATGACTTTTCACGTTTTTACTACTTTTACTTTTTAATTTATTTCACTTTTTCCACAAAATTTGTCCCCATTGAAATGAATGGGAAATCTTTCCGCTGTTCCACCTTCTTCACAGCCTTACAACTTTGGCTGTGTTCCACGTAGACACTTGATTTTCACTTTAAAACGTTCCCACTCTTTTCCACTATTTTTACTACATTCACATTGTTTTGCTATCTTTTATACTTTTTAAACTATACCTCCAACTGTTTTGTGATGTTTTTAACAGTTTTCACCCGTTTACAATGGGTGTCTATGTGACTGACTTTTCCCGCCTAGAGTGGGTGACATCATCGCTAGAGTGAGACAGAGTTGGGAGTTT
>OMNN01102094.1:0-11617 GCA_900302755.1 Chromis chromis
TGCTTCAGTGGTCTCAAGTTACATAGCAAAACACCTATACACAGGATCAGCCATCACTTAAAACCACTTTCGAGTGAAATTTATAAGACCGGCTCAGAGGAAATTGTAGCTATTTTGTGTCAAAGCCAAAAAATGCCAAGCAAAACATATCTCACATGCTTCTCTTTTTTTGACGTATCTTTTTATTTTATATAGTGGTTGAATATTTATGAGTGTTTTGAATTGAAAGCCAGATATGTGGAAAATGCCTCGCTGCCACACAATCGAAAAAGATAACCAAAAGGAGTCATTTCAGTTAGTTTAATGAGAAGGGGTGGAAGATGAGAAAATACACATTTCAAACTGTGGCTTTCTCTGTGCAACAAATACCTACACAAGTAACATCATGTTCCTTCTGTGTGGAACTCTCTGTGGGCTTCTGACCTAATTTCACTGTCCCAGTATCACATTTTTAAAACATTTAAATAATATTAAGAATTTATGGCGTTCTGTTTGAAATTACAAAATGTAGAATATATAAAACCAAGATTATATCCTCCTCTGTTGTGATAAATGATAATGAGTTGCCATTCTGTGAAATATCTTTGATTTATTTGAAAAAAAAAAACCTCACTAAACTAGCACCCAAAAAGGTGTGACACTGCAAAGAAGGAAGGAAGAAAGGAAAAGAACTGTTATCCAAATATGTTACAATGGGTGTGACAGCATGCATAAATCTAAATAACTCCAATTTACACCTGAAATGGATCAACAACAAGAAGACACACAAAACAAAACACAAAATCGCACTTTGACTGCTAATTTATACCTTTGAGGAGAAAGGATTTGGTTGGATGTTGTCAGCACAGTATCTGTGTTGCACTTCTAACCACATACACCGATCAGCCACAACATTATGACCACTTACAGGTGAAGTGAATAACATTGATCATATTGGTACTATGTGGTGTTCTGCTGGAAAACCTTGGATTTTAACATCCGTGTTGATGAGACTTAGACACCCAAATAAACATTGTCCCAGAACAAGCACACTCCCTCATGCAAATGAATCCCAAATGTCACTGGCCTACCCCCTGCAGGAAAATGCACCCCACCACATGGCAAAGACATCAAACAATCAGGAACATCTTGAGGAACATGACAATGGCCCAAGATGTTGATTTGACCTCCAAACTTCCTAGAGGCCCCACTGCACAAGCCAAGTAGTAGTACCCAGGTGTACAAGGAGTACCCAAAGGATCCAGTGCCAACATCCTGGTGCCAGACCCCATAGGACACCCTGAGAGGTCCTCTTGTCCATGCCCAATGGTTCAGAGCATTTTTGAGCACATAAGGGGGACCAACACAGTATTAGGCAGGTGGTCAGAATGTTATGCCTGATTGGTGTATACAGTACTGAGTTTATGAGTTATTTAAAGATGGCTGATAGGGGTCTAGATGGATATGCAGGTATGCAGGTTGTAACTATAATTTAATTCGATGTAAATTCAAAGTTATTTTTTCTTGCTTACATTTTGTCGCACAGACAAGCAACTAGCATCGTTGTGAAGGTAAATGTGGTTTTATATGATATGTGTGACACCTCAAGAGGGATAGATGTGATTTTGGGTGCAAGAGTTAAATAGTTACGGCACATTTCTCAACATATTATTAATGACGGAGGATTAATGCGGCTACCTTTTATGGTAATTTTATTTTATATACTTTCTGCTATAAGAAAACTGAGCTGAAAACTGTCCTCACCCAAACAGACCTCTACTAGAACTGTCACTACATGTAAGAAGAGCGATACCTCAACAGAAAAAGGACAACGTTTCTGCGTCTCAAGTAAAGGACAGCGAAGAGGAGGAAGCAGGGAGGGGAAAGGCTGGAGGGGAGGAAATTTAAGAAGACTGGGATAAAAATAACTATTTGGAGAGAAAGCAGTCAGACGGACAGAAACAGAAAGATGTTCAGAGCCAGTGGAGAGGAAAAGACACAGCAGAAAACCTCTTGCGATAGTGTCATCAATACAAATAATGTGCATATAAATTTCCTCCCAGGCAGAAAAAGGTGATTAATGTGTTGTCAAAATAAAGCCCGACTATTCTAATGTGTTGCTTGTTTCCTCGATCCTCATACAGACGTTAATGTCAGCGAGGATGGCGGCTGCTCCGGGGACAATCTGCAGCTGCTGTCAATAAGAATTAACCACAAGAGACGGATTGTTGTTGTTTTGTTGCAGGCAGCTAAATCCATGGATGGACTGACAGAGGACAGACTGATGCACCACGACTCCCTGGAGACAAAACACACCGAGATGCTCGTGGATGCTGAAAGTGGCTGAGGATTGTACAGCTTGACTTGTTCCTCTGAGCTCAAATAAAACTCAGCCACTGTGTACGAACCAAGCGAGCACTTGTTGATTTGCAGGTCAAAAAACACTGAGACACTTACATAAAATAGGCTTTGTGCCATTATGAGTTTAGGTTTAGGTGAAATGTCTCACCAAATGTGTGATGAATTCCCTTTAAATGTGGTATTTGCTCCCCTTTAGGTGAGCTATAATCACTTTTTGTGTCATCATCAGATCCAAATGTGAGTTTGAAATACTTTGATTATGATTAAATACCACAGACTGTATATGAAAGGTCTGGAAAGTGCCTTAAACCTGCATTCTTTCTATCAGCCAGCAGGGGGCGACTCCTCTAGTTGCAAAAAGAACTCACTTTAGAACTCAATAAGAAAATGAGTCCACTTCTCACTTGATTTATTATCTCAGTATACATTCTTCTAATGAGTTTATGGTCTCAATTGCTAGTCTTAAGTCTCCTTCAACACAGAATGATGATTATTTTGTAGATTATGGTCCAATTAAGAGTAAAATAGGCAAGAAAGCAGAGGATGTCTTGGGGCGGGCCTACCATAAGGATGTGCATCTTTTATACGAAGTCTATGCTTAATACCAGTAAAGGTAGCTGTACCATGTGTTTACTGCTAATTAGCAAATACTAGCATGCTCACACACTAAACTATGACGGTATCTATCTATCTATCTATCTATCTATCTATCTATCTATCTATCTATCTATCTATCTATCTATCTATCATGCACTGCTGTGCCACCCTAAACTCTCGTCTGGATGCCACATAATAATCAACAGCTTTCAACAGATTTTAAATGAGTATATGTCTATATGTATTAGCTCCCAATTACAGCTTCAAATATTGGCAATAAAATTAATTTGACAGAAATGATCAATCTTCAAGCTTTAAGGCGTCTTTTGACCTTAAGATCACTAAATCTATACTTTATAGGAACATAAAATCAATAAAGCCTATATAAACATTTCCCCAAAATTGTGTTAATAGCTACAGTCATGCAATTCCACTAAATTTAACAACCTAGACTGTGATTTTTCAACTGAACAAACGCAAGTAAGGAAAGTTTCATCTGCTAAATTTGCACTTATGTAACTGGCTTTTAACCTTAGCTAGGTTCTACAAAGAACTTACGAATGTGTTTATAATTCACAGACACGTTAACACCTTGCAGAAGTCATGCAAGGTGCTGGTCTGCCCTCAGGCGAAACTTGGGTTTCAGTGTTTTGGTATGCGGAGAGGTCGAGGATCGAAGCAGCGACCTTGCGATTAGCGGATGACCCGCTCTGCCACCTGAGCCACGACCAGCTGTGAGCTATTCAGAGGTAACACCTTATTTGTTTTGTTGTCACGCAGTTCACACCTACAATGTCTGAAGTCGCTCTTCTGCCAATATTCAAAAACTTCCTTCCAGCTTGATCATCTCAGCTCTATCTCAGTCGACAGCCCAATTTTAGAGAACAACAGTGAGCTCGGGGGATATTTGTGCATTTTAAGGCTCTGGAATCAGATAATCAGCTGGTTATTCAGTTTGGTTTGTGCCAGAACAAAACACAGGGACTCATCTATAAAAAGCAGGACGAAAGAGACTTCTGGTCTCTTATCTCCTTTGGAATGAAGCCATCCACCCGATTTATCCCTCTGAATGTCCTTGTACTGTGTTTATCTCAACCTCTGTCTTCCTCCTTGAATTTCTTTGTTCCCTCATTGAGAAACAATCAGAACAACACGGAGAGGAAATTCTGTTCAGTCCTTCCCTTTGCAGCTTTGTTGGAAAGTGCAATACTTGTGACCTTGTAAACAGCTCACTTTACTACAAAGTTCCCAGCATCCTTTAAACTATAGATGGGTGACAAATTAAAGGAAAAAATAAAGCGTCTTAGTAAGGTGTTGAGCCACATCATACAACCAGAACAGCTTCAGTGCAGCTTGGAATGGATTCTCCAAGTTTCTGAACTTTACTGGGGAGATGAAATAACATTTTTCCAAAAGATATTTCCTCATTTGGTGTTTTGATGATCGAGGTAGAGACCATTGTTTAACATATTAGTCCTATATCTCCAGTAGATGTTAAATTTAACCCAATTGAAGATATATTTGACTATAAATTAAGTACAATACACTGCAAAAATACAAACAGATGACAAATATAACCAGGATGACAGTGAATCCATCCATTTGTCATGAGGGGTCACTATCATCCTGGATAGATTTGTCATCCATTTGTATTTTTGCAGTGCATTTTACTTATTTTATAGCATTTCCTCAGACAAAATATGAAGCAATTATGAAAGAAACCCATTATCTATTTGATTTTATTAAAAATAAAAGTAGAAACTGAGTGGTTGCTCTATCTTATTCTTAGTTAATGTGTTTTTGATGTGTTTTTTTTACAAATGTACTCTCAGACTGGGCCAAACAACTCAAAGAACAGAGATACACTTAATGAAAACGTGCTCCACAGCTCTCAAGATCTCACACTGGGCTGAAGCTTCACCTTCCAACAGGATAATGAATCTGTACACTCAGTCCAGACAACACCGGAGTGGGTTCTCTGTGATTGTCCTGACTTATACCCAATTTAACGTCTTTAGAGAGACCTGAAAAACTGATAGTCTCCATCCAACCTGAGAAAACCTGAGTGGATCTGCAGAGATAGATGGCAAGGGTAGATTATTCCACCTCTTTGTACCGGGGTATTGGACACTCCTGTCTGTCTTGTCTGCAGCTGGTGCAGAACGCTGCTGTGGGTACATTCAAGAACTCCTCTGCCAATACTTTACTCCAGGTCTTTTAGATCCTCGTAATGAAGCTTTTGCTGTAGCAGCTCCAAACCTTTGGAACAGCCTTCCTCTTCCATTAAAGTGTTCTTCCTTTGATATACTTCTTTTTAAAACCCTCAACATGTACATGTTTTTAATGGCTTTTGGCTACTCTTAAGGGTCCTACTACTTTATAATTATTCCGTATTTGTTTTATAGACATTGATCTTACAAGTTGCTATCCTGTTTTGCCAGTTTGGGTATTTTATCTAATTTTATTTTGTATTTAAATTTGATATTATTAGTGTTTGTACATAATGTTGTTGCTGCCTGTCTAATGGTCAGCTCAGGTTAAAACATGCTATACAAATGAATCTGATTTGAGAGGTGCTTCAACAATTACTGATTAAGGAGTCTGAATACTTAAGTCAATGTGATATTTCAGTTTTTCCTCTTTTAACAGAATTGCATTTCAACCATTTTAGCATGAGGCTACAATATAACTGACGGGATTTGAACACATACAAGAGGATGCCAGTCTGTTTGCTTCACCAGCAGGGGGCAGCAGGAGACACTTGATTCTCCAATGAGCCACTTATCACAACATGATAGTTTAAAATGCTGATGTTCTCCAGTCTGGGGGCCTGAAAGGAGGGGAGGACGAAGCATGGAGGCATGAAGACCAATTAAACAGTGACTGCACAGCAGGAGGGGGAACTAAAAATAACCCCGACCCCCCTGAGCTGCAGCCCACGCCTGAGAGACTGTAAGATACCAGACAGACTCAGTGTGCAGCCTCGCAGGTGCCAAGTGTGTTCAGCTGCGATTTGTATGGTTGTGGTTTTGTAATTTATCGTCGGCATGCACGGGAAAGTGATTTAGCAGCGTTTAAAAACGTGTTTGTGAATAAGTGGTGCGTGGAATAAAGCTGCTTTATCACGCTGAGGCATCACAATGCTCCTTCTAAATCTTTTAAACATTAACTAAGTAGTGTTTCCAGTATCACAGCTCTGACAAAGGTCTTACAGCTTGTACGTTATCAGAGGTTATCACACCTGCATGCTCCTGTCAATGACGTAATGTGGATTTCTAATAAAACAGGTACATGACAAAACAATTACAGGAATTGAGGAAGGGATAAGCTTCACCGGGTGCACTCACCTGGAATGACAAACTGGAAAGGGAAACTGTGTTCACCCGCCGCCAGAGTTCCTGTAAAACAAAAGGGGTTTATCAGCTACTAGCAAACTGAAACTGTAGAGAGAAACATGCAAATGACGGTGAACATGCCGTGATATTTCACACGGTTTGTGTCTGTATGGTTGTGTTTACTTCTACTTCACATGTCATTTAGAAAACATTAGATGTCCCAGTTAGGCTCCGAGCCTCAGGGAATCACCTACTTTCCCAGTAGGATGGAGTTTCTGAGACAAACAGGCTTTGTTGTTTAAAGACTAGCGAGCCGCTCTGTCTTTTGGAGTGACGGAAACTGGTGACTGAAACCAATCAGGCAGCGTCACGGGAAGTGATGAAGTGTTTGGTGCGAAACGGCAGACGTAAGTAACTGGCAAACTTAGAGGTTCTTCCTGCAGAGTTAATGATTTACTGTGGTGAGGCCAGCAGTGCATTCCTCTGAGCCGTCACATCTACAGTTCAGCATCATTGTTCTGCCCTTTTACATTAAAATAAGCCTGATCTTATTCTGCTTAATTATTTAGAGACCTTTTAGTTTTTCTTTCTGTTTACGTGTTTTTCTCTGTTGTAAAGTTACCACTAAAGTGCTATATAAATAAGATTTCACCTACTCAACTTGTTTACTTTCAGAAACAGCTGGAACAGTAGTTTTTAGCTATTTTATAACTAGGGGTGTAACAGTACACGTATTCGTATTGAACCATACGGTACAGGCACTTTCAGTCCAGTACAGAGGTGGACCGCGGTACGAAAATTTTAAGACTATTAAGAATGGCCAATGTACAGAATTGTTTTAATTGCGAACCTTAAAACCTCATAGTGCCCACCGTTGTGGCGGACCTTCTCCGTCTCACAGTTGCACAGTATTGCGGAACTAAAAACAAGTAAGAGTTTCCAGTGGACCACAGGATGTGACGGACCGTTTATTCTCTTGCCGGCGCTTCTGTGATAAGCCTAGTCTGTATAGGGGGCAGTGGTGGCGCAACGGGTAAAGCAAATGGCTTCTGATCGATCCCCGACTGCGGCCGCTGTTGGGCCCCTGAGCAAGGCCCTTAACCCCTAACTGCTCCCCGGGCGCTGCACCACGGCAGCCCACTCCTCCTAGTACATGTATTAGGATGGGTCAAATGCAGAGATGTAATTTACCCAAGGGTAAAATAAAGGTAAAATTATTATTATTATTACATGGCTAGCTAATGGGATGGCTAACACTAACAACAAGAAGCCAGAGCTGGAAGACAGCTGTCGTTAAAATCACCCATTTGGGATCACTTCGGTTTCCCGGTGAAGTACGAAAAAGGAGAAAAACAAGTGGACAAGACGAAAGCCGTACGTCGACATTGTGAAGTGGACCTCAACTATGCATCCGGCAACACGTCAAACTTTACACTCTCATTTGTACATTTAATTTAATTTACTGAGTTGCTAACGGCTCTTTGGTTTAAGAAAATAAACAAATGTTTTGGATTAATTATGAGCAGGTTTTTATTTTTTTTTCATTTTTCCCCTTAACTGAGAACCGGACCGAACTGTACCGAACCGTTACTTCCGTACCAAGGTACATACCGAACCGTGATTTTTGTGTACCGTTACACCCCTACCATACACATACACAAGTATTCAGAATATGTCTCTTTGTACTGACACCAAGGTCATCATAAAGCCTGCAAGTTAAGGTTACCAAATGAATTTGTGTGTGTTTAGTCTGAAGAAGATGTCCTGGAGAAGGAGAGGGATATGGACATCCTGATGAAGGACGCAGATTGGGTTGCTGACTGGTCTAGTCGACCGGAAAACATTCCCCCCAAGTAAGTCTCTAGTCGGTAAACATCAGCCTCCTGTGTCCATGACGACTGAGCACACTCAGCTGCTTGTTTGTGCTGAGAAAGTGCATAGTCGGTATGGCAATAAAGTTGGTGTAAAGCACAAATATTAAGCCCAGCTGCCATGAAAATCTGATGCTGACAGAAGTTTGGGAGAGCTGAGGGTTGAGTCATCTGCAAAGTGAGGCCTTTTATGTTGTATAAAAGTCTGGTTTGTTCATGAGAGTTTCAGCTTTTACTCTTCATGACATCAAATGCTTCTGTAATGTTTCTCCTACAATTTGAGCTGATGTACAGTCAGATTACCCGAGATGACATTTATGGGCTCCGACTTAGAGAAAGCAGCAGCAGCAGGTAAAACATGAATCTGCACTGACACCTGCTAAATAATGATTTGAATAAAAGACACCTGCCCTGACATCTCTTTGGAAACACAAATATTAGTTTTGTTGCCATAAAAAGTTAGTCTTTATAGTTGTTTTCAGTTCTTGTAATTAGTGGCAGCTTTAAAAACCACTGTAAGGTTACAACTAAAGATTGTTTTCATTACTGATTAACCAGTTTGCACAATTTCTTAAAGTGATGTCTTCAGATTGCTTGTTTTGTCAAACTATAGTCCAAAACACACAAGATATTTAATGTACAATGATTAAAATGATTAAAACGCAGAGTGTTTGATGTTTTTGCTTCATAAATGACTGAAACTGTGAGATGTTTGGATGCATGGTTAGCTTTATCGTCAGATGTCTGGTTGTCAGTCAACCGTGCTGTGTTTAAAGTGAGTGTAATTTGTGCAGGGAATTTCATTTCCGTCACCCTCGACGCTCAGTAACGCTCAGCATGAGGAAGACTGGGGCCATGAAGAAAGGAGGCATCTTCTCTGCCGAGTTCCTTAAAGTCTTCATCCCCTCGCTGCTACTATCACACATCCTCGCTCTGGGGCTGGGGTAAGAATCGAACGCCACAGATCACCTCATTTGAGGTTCATGTTGTCGATAAATTATTGGCCACAATGTTTTTTTTTCTGAAGGTTCAAACTGATATGAATGCTTTAATTTCGGTATTGATGCCAAAATATTACAGATATTCTTTCTTGCTCCCAGAAATGCTTCTTGTGAAGGTGGAAAACACGACTACAGAACTCTAAAGCTGTCTATTAAAACCAAAACTAAAGAAGTTCTTGTAGCTATCTAAGAGTAGGTAACCCAGCATCAAATGCCTATAAAGGGGGCAGTGGTTGCCTAGTGGTTTGTGAAGCGAACTTGTAACCGGTGGGTCGCCGGTTCCAGTCCCTGGACTGGCAAGAGGTTGAGGTGGGCAAGTGAGAGCGACCGCTTGTCCCAGTCACCACCACTGTGGGCCCTTGAGCAAGGCCCTTAACCCCTGACTGCTCCCCGGGTGCTGCACCGTGGCAGCCCACTGCTCCCAGTATGTATAGTTAAGGTTAACTTTGAATAGAATGGGTCAAATGCAGAGAAGGAAGGAACCCAAGGGGATTAATAAAGGTTAGATTATTATCATTAACTGATTATTGGATTTTGTTGTCTGACACTGTTTTTAAGGTAGTCCAACATTCCATTATTGATATATCAGCCGATGTTCTTCATATTTAAATTATTTCAGACATGCCACAGTATCATGAAGACAAAAACGAAGATAAAACACACAAAACAAAAAACAGAACTAAACAAAAACAACCAAACCAAATCCAAAACCATGAATAATGGTTATTTTCATTGTATGAAAATAATGAAGGCGAACTTAAAATAATGTGAATAATGAAGTCGAAGCTGCCATTCTTGACAAACTATATGATTACACCATTTCTAAATAACCCCACGCATCTTTATTTTCAGATTTATTATTTATTTATCTTTAAAGAAAGAAAAAAGGTTTATATTGGCGCATTATGGCACAACATATACACCAATATCAGTATATCTGATAGGTTAATATTGGCCGACTGATACATTGGTCAGGCTCTAATGGTTACTTTACTTAAAATTAAATTAAATTAAGGCTATATAACATTTAGGAGTGAAAACAACACTATAATCCTTTTACAAAATGAAAAGAAAACACACTTATGTTCAGTTGAAAGCCGCTAACCAGCTTTACCATCTTGTATTTAGATTTTTATGGGTTTTATTGACATTTATTGACTATAATATCAAACAAATCATTATTCATTTATACAATATTCTGCCACAGACACATCTTTGGGCTTTTTAAGAACAACACTGAAGGATTCATTCATTTTTTTAATGTAAAGTATAACATATCAGACCACCATGATAAACTGTAATTACATCTTAATGCAGTTTCTGTGTGTTCTGGCCTCAGAACAGTATCGCTCTGTTCTATTCTGGTTCTTGGATTTCTGCCATCAGACTCAGATTGTTTTGCAGCCACAGCTGTGAAACTAATGGACTCTTAATTCCATATTTCAGAGTGTGTGTTCTCGGAATCAATTCCCAATTAATCTCGACTGATGGAATTAATGCTGGTGGGCGTAATGGCAAGTTTTTAGAATTGTAGAAGTTGTTCCCCCTGAGTGCTTTCTGCTTGTTATGTATCGTACTGGTCGTGTAGCTCCATTTGAATGTCAACAAGCTTTGTTCTGACGATTCGTTCTGCTTGTTTTTTCCTCACAGATAAAAGCAGAAAGGATTGCAGAGGAAGTCAAGAGTGACAACGGCGTCTTTCTCCATCGCTGCTCCCAACACCCACTGATCTTATCACCGTCGCCTTCCTCTTCTAGTTACCAACATGGCGACTTTGTTCCTACTCCGGCTGTGCTGCTGAACCGCCACCGCCGCCCTGGGCTACCACCATGGAGAGAAAACGCAGAAAGAAATTAATCTAGCTGCTCAGGCCGTTTGCAGTATGGACTCATTTTTGGAGCTGTGGACCTGAAACGCTGTGTTGACCCTGAACCGGCCCAGTGGGTCAGACTGATGGCTCGCACTGCAACGCAACTCAAAATGCTCCTGCTCTCTGTGTGGGCGTCCATGCTTCTGGCGCTGCTGGCGGGCTTCCTGCCATTGGTCGGGACGGAGCCGGAGGGCGGAGCCAAATCCAGCTCCAACACGGAGCCCCTCCCCTCGCCGTCCGGCTCCAACTGCTCCGAGTTGACCCTCAAACTGGAGTTCTCCTCCAAGGTGGTGGAACACGGTAAGAAGCTGGTCAAACTGGGGGAAGTGTTTATAAGTGTGGAAATATGGGATTGAAAGAAATTCCTGTGTTACGACGGGAATTTCTTGATTTTAGAAAGTAGAAATTTCAGATTTCTTTATAAAAAGGTGCAAAATGACAGGCTTTTTTTTTTCCTTTTTTGAAAAATCTGTATGTAGAAAGTTGGTTAAAGTCAAATCTATAGCGAGTATAATGTAAAAAAAAACAACTATTTACAGACATTATACACTATAAAAATTACTTTAGGGGCGACTGATATATGTATGTTTTTAGCAATGGAAA
>OMNN01102097.1:0-10286 GCA_900302755.1 Chromis chromis
CTTTTGTTAATGTGCAACATAAATAATGGTGGCTTCACTTCAAAATGGAGAAATGGCTGAATGCTAAAAACAAGCTACAGCAGACTTCTACATTACACTACATTATATTGTCATGATGCCAATAATCCCCAACTGGGAACTTTTGCTGGATGTCATTCAATTTTATCTCTTCCTTCCCACATTTCCTGTCAACTCTCTCTTAAAAAAAAGTCTTAAACTAACCCAAAATATACAGTATCTAAAAAAAGAAAGAAAATATGTCTGTACAGTGGAGAGATATGAGGAGCAGCATTATCTTTATCAGTGCATGGATATGCAGAATGGTTCTTCAGCATGGACAGGAGGACTTCTATTCACTGTAGGGCACTCCGCTAAGCCTGATAACTTAATACTGATCATAGTAGTGGTGCTGGAGAAAGCAGAGACAGCAGGGGGCAGCTGCAACCAACTATAGCGACCCAGAAGTTTTAGTTTGTTCATTTACTACTTCTTACAAATGCAGAAGAAAATGTGACATACTTGCGCATATGAAGCAAAACCTCATTTTTATTTTAAAGTGAAAGCACTGTATTGCCCAAAAGGAGAAAAAAAGCAGTCCTAACAGATATTTTAATAATGTAGTCAGGACTAAAGTTTCTAACAGGTTTTTTTTCTGTCTGTAGATGCATCATTCCGTTCTTCTTCCAGGTAGCAAAATTATCTTCATCCATACTTGGGCTACATGCTTGTGTTTCTTCTGACACCCAGTTCCAGCAGCATGGTTGTCCAATCAAACACAAATGGGCCTGATCTGACCCACTTTACGCTTTATTTGAGCCATGTGACCGACCTACTGTAACAATCTAATTCTAATAACTTGGCCCAGCTCTGGCCCACACAGTAAATATACTGGTATTACATTAAAATGTGCTGCATGAAGGGTTACCTTGTTGCAATGGAGACCAAAAGTCCCACCCAACTGTAGTTCTCACTTCTCTTCAGGGCTATCCCTTTGTTGCACAACTGCATTTCTTCCATCTGAGTTTCTGAGAAGCTGAAACATAATACTCTGGTTTTCTGTTAGTGTTCTAAATAAGAAAGTTGTCGCAAGTGCTGATAAATAGCAATAGTCTGTTGCTTAGAATATGAGCAAAATATTTTATTTTATAAAACATTTTATACAGCTTGGGAAAATTTTGGCTTATTTTTTGCTCATTTTGGTATATTTGGACACTTTTGCCAAGTTTTGGGCATATTTTGACAAATTCTGAGCACATGTTGGTTTATTTTTGGCACGTTTTAGTATAAATGTCTCCAATAAGCTGGCAGAGCCACATCTAGAGGTTAATAGTGGACAACTACTGGTGTCACCACCACTAAATATCCTGCTATTGAAAGCAAACTGAGTCATAAGAAACACGTCCTTTAAAATAAAAGACTTTATACCACTACTTTTTTGAGGGGGACATGCTTCTGCGACCCTCTAAAAATGGCTTCGCAACCCACTTTTGGGTCCCGACCCACCAGTTGAGAACCACTGGTATATACAGTATGTGTGTTTCTGTGAAAAGACAAAGCAAATATTAATATATTCCACTCACCTTTTTATTTGGGGGGAAAATGTTTTGGTAGGTGTAACTGAACATTCCTGTGTGTATATTAATGGAATAAAATGTTTTAGAATAAGAGTGATGGGAAATACTGAAGTACATTTACACAAATACTGTATTTTAGTATGATTCTGAGGCATTTGTACAACAGAACTTTGCTTTTCCTATGTTCCTCTCCCATCAATCATCTTGCGACCCTTCAGATTGACCTGCTTGTCCCTGTATATAAAACTGCACATAAAGTAGTTCAAACAACAGTAACATGCTGCTTACACACTGATGCTTCAGTTTTAATCATCTTTAGCATCTGACTTTAAAACTTTAACTACATTTTGCTGCTATGACTTACAGTCAACAGCAGAGGTGAGTACACACTCATGCAATATCACTTAAACTATTAAGACTTGTATCACCTGTCAATAACTAAATTATTTCTAAATCGATAAGGCACACAAGAGTTTCTAATGAGAATAAAAGAGGAAACTATGGCCTGGACACGTATGTAGCCTGACTTGAATCCAAAAGAAAACCTTTGGAGTATTTTTAAAAAGAAAAAAAGGCAGAACAACACAACTCCTCCAGAACAGAAAAGAATCTCAGAATGATGGAACATTTGTATCCTGTATGCTGAGGAGGACTGAAGATTTCTCTATAAGACATTGTAAAACCCACCAATACTAAGTTTACTATCATATCTGCATTTGTGAATCCAATTAACTTTGGCATTTTTGTGCAAAAATGCTGCAGATCAATCAGCTAATCCATTATATGGCAATTTCTTTATGTTTATAAACTAAATAATCATCACATATTATTAGAAACTCATCTAACTGGATGTTCTGTAACTAGATTAATAGTTTACTATCATATCTGCGTTTATGAATCCAGTAAATGAGGAGGACTGAAGATTTGAATCTCAGTAATGATAGGTGTACTGTCTTTTGTTGCATCAAGTTTGAACTTTAGGACCAATATTTGTTATATAGTAGATGTAAGCTGTTAGGTTTTCATTTTACATAAGAGCAAATAACCTACCATGCAACTCAGAAGCAATGCAATTACTTTAAGGTCATACATGTGATATTGCACATGGGATGTATGCCTTTTTAGTCAAGTAGGCTTTTTCATGCAGGACTTTTACTTGCAATGGAGTATTTTTACTTTGCTGTAATGGTGATTTTATTCAAGTAAATGATCTGAATGCTTTATCCACCTCTGCAGAGTAAATATTGTAATATTTTTGCAGCTTTATTTTCACATTAAAGCTCCAACTATAACACGCGGTGCAATGAGATTTTATTGTGGAAACCTTCACCGGAAGCTGTATTGTAAATCCGGAAGCTTGACACAACCCTTCGACTGAGCTACTCCAGCCAACCCGGAACTTTTAACTCAACTAATCCCTCCTGAAAACTTGCTGTGAGGAGTTTTCTCCTGACTTTCTCAGCAGTTCGGATGTTCCTCTAAGCGAAGCCACTTCTGTGGACTGACTTCGTTCCTCCTGAAGGACTAAAAAACTGACAGTTGCAGATGTTTCTCGCTCCGAGTGCGGCGGTTCCTGCAGGACAGTAGCCCTCGACTTGTCTTTTCATACCAGGTAGGTGAAAAAAAAAAAAAAGCTGTGCAGCTGACTCACATTTCTTTCACGACTCTGTCCTGTTTTCTGAAAGCCTTGGCAGCAGTTTTGAATAAGTTCAGGTGCAGTTTTAGCATTTTATTTGCCCTAAATGCTAAAAGAAAATAGCTTAAAAACGTAGTTTTTACAGCAGCATGTGAGTTTACTGAACTAGCATGCAGTGAGTGAGTGTGTGTAAAACAGATTTATGTTATTATAATAACCAGGCAGCATATGAGTGCACAGTTTGAGTGTTATTTTGTACTATTTATGAAGTCACAATCCAATAAATCACAGCAGAAGTTTAATCTGTGCCAACCTCCTGTCTTTCTCATGAAAAATGTCTGCATTAGAGATTTACTCAGTGTGTGTGTGTGTGTGTGTGTTACCCTGTCAGGTCAGGAATTTCAGGCAGCTGAGAGCTTCCCCCTCCACACACACACACACACACTTCCACAGTGGTGAGGGGGTTGTCTGTCAGTCCAGGGGGTCTGAGACACACACTGGGTCTGCAGGCCAACAAAAGGACCGGGCGTGCTTGTGGTTTTAGGCTTGATGCAGCAAACTGCTCACAGAACAGTACAGACGGTGACAGCTGCTACTAAACGTGGTCGACTTTTAGGTTTTTAAAAGTTCCGCTGCTCTCCTTTTGATAGATTTCTGTCTTAGCATTAAAGGGAAACTGTTTACAGATTCATGCCTAAATTGGGTTTTGGTCTGGTAGCTGTTGTAACTTCCCATATTATGATCACCTGTTGAGCAGCCTGCTACACGTATAGTAAAACAGATGATCTATGATGAAACCTAACAGGGATAATTAGTCATTCATTTGCTTGCAACTTGATCAGTAGATTACTTGTTTGAGCTCTAAAATAAAGGAAAGTAGTTAAAAATGTCTTTTAAAAGTCCACAAGTGGCCTGATTTCTCTATAACACAATCCAAAACCCACTACTACTAAGTTTATTATTATTAATTTTCTTGCAACTTAATTAATAGGTTATTTGTTTGAGCTCTAAAATAAAGGAAAGTAGTTAAAATGTCTTTAAAACGTCTACAAGTGGCCTGATTTCTCTATAAGACAGTCCAAACCCAATAATACTAAGTTTACTATCATTAATTTGCTTGCAACTTGATTAATAGATTACTTGTTTGAGCTCTAAAGTACAGAAAAGTAGTTAAAAATGTCTTTTAAAAATCCCCAAGTGGCCTGATTTCTCTATAACACAATCCAAAACCCACTACTACTAAGTTTACTATTATTAATTTTCTTGCAACTTGATTAATAGATTACTTGTTCGAGCTCTAAAGTACAGGAAAGTAGTTAAAAATGTCTTTAAACTTCCTTTAAACTGGCCAGATTGCAGACAGTCCACAACACAATAATACTAAGTTTACTATCATATTTGCATTTTATAATCCAATTAACTTTGGCATGTTTGCATAAAAATGAGGCAGATCCATCACTTAATCTATTATTTGACAACTTCTTACTGCGTATAAACCATATAATCGTCACATATTCACTATAGGGCAGTCCAAAACCCACTAATACTAAGTTTACTATCATATTTGCCTTTGTGAATCCAATTTACTTTGGCATTTTTGTGTAAAAATGCTGCAGATGAATCCATTATTTGACAACTTCTTTATGCTTATAAACCAAATAATGGTCACCTTTATTAGAAACTTGTGTAACTGGATATTCTTTAAATAGATATCAACCTAATTACGTCAACTGGAAGCGCTGCATTGCGTGTAGTGTGCTAAAACCTAAACTTCACTTCTGTTTAACAGCACACACACAAGCAGAAGGTGTGGTTTCAGCTTCCACTCGCTTAAATTCAGGGGACATCACAGACAGGCACAGACAGGTACAGACACTGACTGATACTCACTCTTTGGTGGTTAACCTCTTTGGAGGCTCAGATGAAAACCTCCCCTCTTTCTCTTCTGCTGAGTTCAGAAAAGGAAGCGATTCACACGTGTGTTTTTTTTTTGTTTTTTTTTTACTGAGCAGCTGAGGCGTCCAAAAAGACTCAGGGTTAGTTTTAGTGGTTGAAAGTGCAAAAATACCTCTGATGAGGGCTTTCATTTTCTATACAGCGTCAGTCTGTCTGTCTCATGAATTTGCTTGTCTGAAGAAAGGGGTGAATTTATGAACTTATCTCTGGATCAGGTTGTGTTACAATCAATTAATGTCATTAATTGTAGCATTGTATAAAACTGATTTCACCATTTTCTGAGGTTTAGCTCCGTTGCAGTTGAGGAAATGAGCAGCTTAAATCACAAGCTTAAGTTGATCCTTCGTCTTGCAGAATGCCATTGCAGGCTGAGCCCCATTCAGCGTTACACAAACCCTGAAGCGTGTACAGACAGGTCGTGATGAACGCAGACTAATGGTGCTTTGTCGCGAGACTCGAGTAAACTCAGAGCACAGGAATCCCTCTCGAATTAAATGAATGTTTAACCCACTGCTCTAACTAATCTGCTATTGTGACCTGAACTAAAAGTCTACTATTCTTGCTGGGTGCATTTCTGTTCATACCTAGGTAAGAGAGCACCTTTAGAAAGTCTGTCAACTGTGGAAACGCTCACCTACGAGTGTCTAAAAATGGTTCAGAAGGTGTATATAATCTAGATATTGTGATAAGGGATAAGATGTTATCTAAGATTTCTGTCTTGGTGCCATCATAACATAGTTTTCTGATCTCAGAGATAACTTTCCGCTATCAATAGAAGTTGAGTGAAATGAAATCAAAAGCTTCTGCATGTGTGAATATGCTTATTACAGTTTCTCAAAGTTTTTTATTTGTGCAGATGCAAGCATATTGTGGTGCAGTGGTTGACACCTCCGCCACAGAGCAAGACGTTTCTGTGCCTGTGTGAGTTTTCTCAAGGTTTCCTCTCACGATCCAAAGACATGGATGGTAGATTAATTAGTTATTCTAGATTGGCCCTTAGTGTAAGTCTGCATAGTTGTTGGTTTCATTGTGTTACATACACCGATCAGCCATTATGACCACTGATGGGTGAAGTGAATAACATTGATCAGATTGGTACTATGTGGTGTTCTGCTGGAAAACCTTGGATTTTGGCATCCATGTCGATGAGACTTAGAAACCCAAATAAACAATGTCCCAGAACAAGCACACTCCCTCATGTAAATGGAAAGCCCAAATGTCACTGGCCTACCCCCGCATGAAAATGCACCCCACCACATGGCAACAACATCAAACAATCAGGAACATCTTGAGGAACATGACAATGGCCCAACATGTTGATTTGACCTCCAAACTTCCTAGACCCCATTCTGATCAAGCATCAACAGGATGCAGTGGAACAAGTTTAATTGACAGAGGCCCCACTGCACAACCCAGAGTACCCAAAGGATCCACTGCCAACGTCCTGGTGCCAGACCCCATAGGACACGCTGAGAGGTCCTCTTGTCCATGCCCAATGGTTCAGAGCATTTTTGACCACATAAGGGGGACCAACACAATATTAGGCAGGTGGTCATAATGTTATGTCTGATCAGTGTATATAGCTAATGGACCGAAAGGCATTTGCAAAGTCACGTTATCGAGTAAAAACGTTAATTTGAACTTGCTTATAATTTCTCTGTAAACCCAAACAAACAATACCAAAAGTTAAAGTTCAGGAAAACCAAACTAGAGTCTACAGTTACGGCTAGCAGCTCTGTGATACTGTACCTACTGTAGTGTAGCTGTACTTTCCGCTAAATGCTAATTACAGCATGCTAACATTGTCACAACACCATTTGACAATGTAAATGAGCAGATTGAATATTTACTATGTCGTTTACCATCTTAGCAAGCGTTTAGCATGATTGCTAATTTGCCATAATCCAAAGCAATGGACTAATTGGTCAAAGTGTTCACCTGATGATGGTGTTATAATGAAAGAGAAGTCATCCTGAGGACTGCACTGCAAAACCTGGATTAAATCCCTGATTAAAGCACCAAAGCCTTGTACTTGTTGACCTTATAAGATTAGCAAAAAGTGTGCAGCTGAAAGAATGAAAGAAATCTAAAACAAGTCATAAGATTAGGCTACATCTAAGCACCATATTTAATGCAATACACAGTTTGTAATTATACTCAGATTTACTCGTGCCTTAATAATGAGGGAGTGACATTGATAAGTCTATTAACTTTTGCATGCAGACTTTCCTTTGTAGCTTCGGCTGCAGCTGCTGTTCCTTCAGATTTCTCATATTTGTTGTTGATTATAATTTGTTCTTCTTGTGAGAAATATGCAGCTCTAGACATGACCAGGTTTGCATTTGGTAATCTGGTGCCAACACTGCTTTTTTTTTTTTTTTTTTTTACATGTAAACGCACTCACAGTTAGAGATGTGAAACCTGGCTTCATGTGACTGTTCAACTTGACTGTGGCTGTTGGGTTTAGTGAAGCCAGATAATGAAAACATAATAATAATCTAATAATCTAACCTTTATGGATCCCCTTGGGGAAATTCCTTCTCTGCATTTGACCCATCCTATTTAAAGGTAACCTAAACTATACATATAGGAGCAGTGGGCTGCCCTGGTGAAGCGCCCGGGGAGCAGTCAGGGGTTAAGGGCCTTGCTCAAGGGCCCAGAGTGGTGGTGACTGGGACAAGCAGTCACTCTCACTTTCCCACCTCAACACTTGCCAGTCCAGTACTTGAACCGGCGACCCACCGGTTACAAGTGTGCTTCACAAACCACATATCCTGAGTTTGATGAACTTGCTTCATAGTGCAGTGCAAGAAGAATGTTTGTACCAAGTTTTACCCATTCAATATTCGTTGAAACGTTTGCACAAATGTCAGCTTCATGGTGGCTCTTAGCTAAAGTCAGTGGGATTAATTTGCTTTGAACCACGAATGTCTGCATTTTACTCTAGACCAAAGTGGTAGACCGACATTACGTCTGTGTAGCTCGTAGCGTAGCTGAAAACCTCCCAGCCAGTGTGCATCTCACTATTAATACATACCTGTGAGGAATTGGTTGGACAAAAACAAAACACAATCCCCTTTCATTCTTCGTGGTACAACCAAAGCAATAATTTGCAGATGGGTTCAGTTTCACATTCATTATTACACAGCTCAGACAGCTTAAAAGCCACAGGCAGTCTGTGTTGTTTCAAAGAAACGGCATGCCTTTGACCCAGAGTTTTCCTTCGAATAAGCTGACTAATAAGCTGCCCTCGAATAAACCTACATTCCTACAAATCTCTTTAAGATTAAGGTGTTTTGTGATTTGCGAGGGGGGAAGTTGACCTTCAGCACCGCCGCCATTATACCAGAATGATTTCAGCAACTCAGGCTTTCGTTTCCATCTGTCCTGTGTAAATTATCCAGAAACAAACTTGACGTGTTTGCATCTGCTTGTTGATCATAATCATTGGTCCTCCCTGCTGGGCATCATCCGCATTTTCATTGTTGCTGTGAAGGCATGGAAAGATACTGCCTCGGGGCCACCGAGGTGGGAAGACAGTAATAGAATGTGGTTTCTGTTGTGATGGTAAACCTGCCATAAAGTCAAGGAGCTTTACTTTTCAAGACTAGATCTGATGGTATCCAAGAGATCAGCTGAAGGGTTATTAATCGCGCCGAATACAAACAGGCACCAAGCTCGACCTCTTTTCTTTCATCATGAACTCGTGCACGTACAGAAAGAATTTAGATCCAATCGTATTGTTTCCATGTGCTGAGAGAGAGAGACGGTGAAGGACGAGGAAGGGGGAAGGGTTGGAAGCACAACAACAGCTTCTTCTGTATCCTCTGGGAACGCTGACTGAAGGCTGGGGAGGAAGTGTGTATGTGCGACTTGGGAAGTGGGAGAAGAAAGAGTGAACAGACACTTTTTAGCCTTCTCAGTAAAAGTAAAAGGGGAACAAAGTGCTCAACAGATTCATACTGAAAATGAGGACTGATGGTCATGAGTCATTTGTGAGTTCACCTTACACAGATGCTGCTTTCGGGTCGGTTAGCTTTCGCTCTATCTTGAATTAATAATCGGTTTGACACAGCAGCACAGCCCACGCTTCTGTTGTTAGGACTGAAATCTGAACAGAATGATTGTTTAACTCTACCGAAAGACTTCTAGTGCCATCAGATACAAACTTAAGCCGCATTGGATTTGAAATAGTCGTCTCTGAAACATGACAGAGGTTCTGCTGGGAGTTGTTCTTTCATATCCCTCTGCTGCTCAGTATGTTGTTTGTGACTTTCATGTCTTTTTTCCGTCAACAGCTACAGCGTGGTGGAGTCCAGAGGTTCCAACATGCCTCAGCAGAAGGACATAGTGAAGATCGCCATCCAGATGCCTGGGGCCTACCCCCAGCTCATACAACTGGATCAGGTAATGCATAATCATGCGCGCACACACACATAATTCCAAATATCTCATGAATAGCCCATAAACTGCAGATGAATTAGGTCATATTATGCTCGCTTAGAGGTTCATAACTGTATTTTTTGGGTCTACTAGAACATGTTTATTATTCAAATAGTGTAAATTGTAGCATCACCTTTTCTCACTGTGTCTAAAAGACACCATTTTAGCTCCTGTTTCATTAAATAAAGTTCCCCCCCTCCTGAAAAGCCCAGTCTGCTCTGATTGGTCAGCCACCCCGATGAAGGCAACCAACATTGGTTACGTATTGTCATCTCAGATTCTGTGGCATAGCTTCCTGATGGTACGTGTCCACTGGGGCATTTTTACACCTGATGGATCACGCTGCTTCCCAACGTTGGACGCTGGATGGGCGTACAACTCGGTAGTGTGCGATAGATGATCGGTAGCTGCTTTTCAACAGTAATCAACACACAATTTGTCTCCCTAAAGTCACGCAAAACATTGGCTGCACCTGATTGGACAACATTTCACTCGGAGGCTGCAAAGCTGCTCACGTGAATGGGAAACGATGAAGCAATGAGTCATGTGGACATTTACCTTAAAAGTTGTTGGCTAATAAGTTCAACTATACATGCTTGAACCAGAATCAGAACCAGAGAGACTCTTGCAGAAGCAATGAAATCACACAAAGTTAACGGTAACAATAGCCACACAAT
>OMNN01102100.1:7462-97931 GCA_900302755.1 Chromis chromis
ACTTGACCTGTTTTATTCTGCACCTTAAGCAACCAAAGACTCATTCACTGAGAGAAGTGCTTTGTTAATATCAGTTTACACCAGATATAATATAATATAATATAGATTTTTTAAATTTACTTTATTTGTTTATTTGTTCCTATCTGCTCTGTGTAAACAACCTGCAGTTCAGCCAAAAAAGTCCCAGAATTTTTGTCACATGACTGTTAGTCACAGATGAGTCCCTAATGCCTTAACAGTTGTTATTTTTATTTTTTATTTTTTACAGAATCTAGTTTGAGCAAACATTTTATTTTTGGCAAATTTTTAAATGATACATGTAGAATAAAGAGATTTTGATGAAATATCACAATTTTAAGCTCAACTTTAGTTTAGTTTCCTGACCAAACAGTACATCATACATGACTAGTTCAAAGACCATCGGAAAGTTTAAAATCTGAAGATTTGCTTTTTCTTGTTTTTACAGTTTCTGACTCAGATAAATAATGTCATTGTGGCTATTTTTATTGGCAATATGCCTTTTAAAAAGTGACTGCAGGTTTTAGGGTTCAGAGGGTTTTACTCTTTACTGTTGGTTAGTTTAGATGCTTTTTCTTCCTCTACTGATCAAGGACTATTAAAAATCAATGTTTATATCACATTGACATTATTTTTGATTGTAAAAGGATATGACTAAACTTTAATATTGTGATGTTTCATACTTTCTCTAGTTGATATACTTATCTCAGACATTTATTTCGTAACCTTTGTGGCAAACACCCCAGAGACGTTCAGACTCCAGATGGCTTGAATTGGCCATTTTCACTGTGTTACTTCACTGCATTCTCTCCACTCACGTTTATCTGTTTTCGATATTGTCTACCTATTCATCATTCTTCGCCTGCGCCGAAATGTCACTGGAGGAAGCACCATTAAAGGGGAAATGGAGGTTGAATATGTCTCGGCTGAGGCTCGGAAATCAATACGTCTTTGAACGGATGGGCTTATCAATAGACAGTGGCTGGAGCAAATGGGCAGTTCAGGCTGTTTTAGCTGGAAGGCACAGAGACATAGAGGGAACTGTAAAGGACCTGCAAAGACAACACACAACAACTTGTGTAAATGCCAGCTCCCATTTTGCTCAGTATTCACCTGCGACTACTCTGTGCAAATTTGTTTCAATTCATCCAAAGTACGTCGACATGTTTTGGGGGTCGTGGGCCAAAAAAAAGGGCGAGTGATAAAATCAGTCAGTCAGAGAGACAGAGTTGCTTCCCTGTGGTTCCCTGTTTATTGAAAGATACTACAACACTGCAACCGCATGCTGCAGGAGGCTGCATCTTGCTGGATGTCGCACCTCTAATCTGACATGAGGATGTCACTCGTGGTCCACAGCTGGACAAGAGATACGATACACAGCCAGTTTCTCTACTTATACCTCTTTGATCCAAAAGTCTTCTCCTTTATGGTTCATTGAGCCGAGGGTAATGCAGATTTGCTCATTTCAGTTGCTCAAGGTGTATTGAATTTTTTTGCTGCAATGTGCCCCCACATTCAGGAGACTCTTTTCCTTACTGATGGGGGATAAGGAAGTGAGTGTGAGACTCGGGTTCATTGGTTATGGTGATTGCAGCTCGGTGTGCCTCGCCGCATTAAGCTCAGCACCTCAGCCAGCATATAGCAGTAGCCAGCAGCACAGAAGAAGCCTGGAAGCCAGTGCTGCAGTCTGCACGACACATCTGCATCAATTCACAAGCCAGCAATTGTCCCAGTAGCCAATTTAGGAGGATAGAGAGAGAAAGAGAAAAAGAGGCACAATGAAACAGAAACAAAAGAGAGATGGTGCATGGTAAGATGTTTTCATGAAACACTGCCATGATTCATGTATCTCTCAGTTGTTCAAAGGCTATAATTGGATGAAACGGACGTAGTTTTGGTTGATACATATCCTTTGTGTCCTGCTGTGCTTGTTGTTTAAATGTAATTTGACATTTTTATAGTCAAGTGTGGGTGTTTGGCATTGTTTCAGAGATTATTTCATGCCAGGGGCATTGCTTTGTAAAATGCCAAGAAATCAGAGTGAACTTATTTCATCCCTTTACATGATTTCTGACAATCATGTGGCCCATAGAACTTTAATAATTTGTACCAAAGATTACAGTGAAGCAGAAAGGCTCAGGAGAACCACAGTTCTTTCTGAATAATGACACTTTTTCTTACCTTAATGCTTCCTAGAGGCTCATAAGGAAGGTGAGTAGCAGTGGAGTTGCTTTCCAAAGAAAAACAACAAAAAAAGTCTTCTTAATCCCCTTTGCATCTCTCCCAGTAGAGATCTCATTTGTCCCCCTCCTGCATCTTAACCCAACCCCCAAAAGCGATGGAGTCATTCCCTGCTAATAATGACATTGCATCGGAGACTGACAGTAGTTGCGCATCCTTCCCACATTCCCACGGAGTGCTGGAAAGGATGACCCCGTATCCTGTTCGCTCACGGATACAGGAGCCAGAAACACCATCTCCTGTAACAAGTCAGTTTTGCATGTCTTCATTTGATGGGATGGCACACCTTCCCCAGGGGATATGTGCCTCCCCTGCTTGAGGGCACCATCGACAGCGAGGAGGTTTTCACTGAGGTCAACATTCAGTGTCAGAGGTCGGGGCGTAGACTGGAGCAGTTTGAAGGAAGCCCGCTGAGGCTGTTCTGTCAGGAGCTGACATGTAACTACATCTTTGTGTGTTTTTGTGCGTGTGAATTATCTCTATAGGCAGCGCAGAGCGGCGGACACAAGACTCTGCTGTACGGACACGCCATCCTCCTGAGGCATTCCTTCAGCTCTATGGTGAGAGATCGCACACAGTCAACATGAATAAAACGATCACAGTAACAGGATTTAAACGTCTTTACCAGTTACATGACTCATGAAGAAGGTCACCTGCAGAGGAGTGTGTGTGTGTGTGACAGCTCTGTGGTTTTTATGTGTGTGTTGACCACAGTACCTGGCCTGTTTGAAGACATCAAGGTCACAGACAGATAAGCTGTCCTTTGATGTCGGCCTGCAGGAGGATTCAACAGGTAAAAGAAGAGCTCTGGTACAGTTCCCTTTTATCCTCCTTTTTTCCCTCTTTCACTCTTTGCTGTCGCTCTGTCTTTGTTCTGTCTCCGTCTGGCTCTTTCACTCAGTCTAACTCTCTCTCTCCGCTGTTTGCGAGGCCCCTCTTTTTATCTCTCCTCCTGCACCTCATTTGTTCATGAGCAAATTTCCCTGTGTGTCTTTTCAACATCTCGGTTAATATTCCCCGCGGAGCGCCGCAGACATACAGTGTGCTTCTGTTGTCAGTGATGATTACATCTGCGCTGCATATTTGATAGCCTTGTTGTGGTATCCTCATACCTGGACACACTTCTTTCTTGCTATTATTATTCCTTTCATATCATGCAGCGCAGCAGACCTCAATATGACTTGAAAAAGATTGTTGCCATGGTGAATCCACATGTGCCCATTTGCGCTGTGACCCTGTTGGAATATTAGTAATTACAGATGACATCAGGGCAGTGGTAATGCGGTGCCCTCAAAACTGTTCACTGTAGGGGCTTGTTTGAATTCAAATGTGGAAGCAGTATGTGTACATATGTGTGTGTGTGTGTGTGTATGTTCGTAGGTGAGGCCTGTTGGTGGACTATCCACCCGGCATCCAAACAGAGATCGGAAGGAGAGAAAGTGCGCATCGGTGATGACCTCATCCTCGTCAGCGTGTCCTCAGAGCGATACCTTGTAAGTTTACTGTTTGCCGTTTGATCCTTGAAGCCCAAGCTGTAGCTGGTGTGTGTGTTTGTGCATAATGCAGAGGTCTTAGTAGGAGAGCATCAACTCTGCTCCCCCTGATGTGACAAAATTTCAGATTATACCAATCCTGTTACCACATGCTGTACTCTCCCCGTGACCTCTCTCCAGCAGGAGGATTAAAAGCAACTGCTTTTTCCTTCTGGATGACTTCAAGACTGCTTACAATTACATTAAGCAAAACTTGATCTGCACTGGCAAATTTCTGCTTTAGTGGATTATGATTTCTTTCGACCGCTGCCAGTGCCATTTCAAATGAACCTCTTCTGTTATCATCCTCGTCACATCCCTCTCCCATTAATAATGAGTGTGTCTCTATTGCACTTCTGAGCTGACCTTTTCAGCAAAAGGCTTCTTTTGCTGGTCGGCCAACATGCCCCCTGAGCTTAGCATCATAGCTCTGTGTTATGTTAACCCCGGAAAGCATGTTCCTTGTGATCCATAAAGTTGGTGACAGCAGCCAGGCGGCGTTTCCCCCCCACCGCCACGGTGGCGAGAGGATGGACAGATGACCACTATCGCCTTACAGTCACCAATGTCAATCTGGTAGCCTGTCCCAGCTGTCACCCATATTTGCTGGATGTGGGGACACGTAGCACCTGAGGGCTGCAGAGGGAGACTCTTGGGAGGAGGGAGGATCAGGACACAGCTGCCACAAAATTTGTTTTTTGGATGCACAAACACTGCACACACACACTCACAGCAGTACAGCCCACACGTGGTATAAATCCTCAAACACTCAAGGCATCAGTCAGTCACTTTTATGGTTCCCTCAACACTCAATGACAAATGGAAGTTTTCCTATGGATAAGTGATTTCTCAGAGTGTCAAACTCCAGCTGAACTCCGTCTGAATCACCTGTGTCAAACTGTTCATCGAACCCCTTTTTACTTGTTAGTATAATACAGTGATTAATCCGGTCTAATTGTGACATTAGAACATTTTTTCACCCTACAACTTTAATCAAAAACCATGCAGTTAGTGAAGCTGCTGATCCTTTTTAGTTTCTCCCCCTTTGTCTAATGACAATCTTTGGCATCTCAGTCAGTGTACTGTCACTTCTATGGTTGTGCACAAATAAGCAAATGTTCAATGTGATCTTTCCTGCAGCACTTGTCCATCTCCAATGGCAACATCCAGGTGGATGCTTCTTTCATGCAGACTCTGTGGAACGTCCATCCCATCTGCTCTGGTAGCAACATAGAAGAAGGTAGAGGCTTGACACAGTAAATCAATTTCATAAATCAAAAAAGTATGTATAAATAAAACATACAGGGATAGGCTGCCAGATGAATGTGGATTAGAAACTACAGTATATTTTAAAGTAAAGCCCCAAAGATTCAAAACACTCCCTTATATTAATTTAATACCCTGTTTTATTTTAAACATGTGTCAGATGATGTAAATATTCATGTTTATTGGTTGCTACACATAAAAATCCATGTCATGTCAGAATGGCAAAAAATTGGATCTGTTTAGATTTATTTATTGGATGCTCTGGAAACCACAACAAGAAACATTGAGATTAGTGACTCTCAAAGTTGGGGTTGATGATCTCCAAAATGAAAGACTTTTATCCTTGTTAACATATCCATATGGTGTTTTTTCATACGCTAGAAGCCACATGATTAGCAAATTATGCAGTTAGCGCCATGGCTGCGCATTTTTACCTTAAAACAGCAGTATACGGATGACAGTCTCAAAAACACAAATTCAGACTTCTGGGGTTTAATATGTAACAAACCTAAGGGTGGGACTTTCTATATCATTATCCTTATTAAGAATCAGCTTCTGGTTCAAACAGGTATGGTTGAATTACTCCAATATTACAACTTACCATTGTGTAGCGTAGAGTAGTTTTACAGTGTTTGAGTTGTAGATGAGCTGGTGTGTTAGAGGTTAGGTTTGGAGGGAGTGGCTGGAGAATAAGGCAAGGACTTCCACACATCTAAAGCAGGTAACAATGTAGAGTTACATCTAGGCCACTTTAGGGCAGGAAGGGATTAATTTCATGAAGAAAAAAAAACACCTAAGTGTTTGATGCATAGAGGTGAGTGTTTAAGGCTTTAATCAGTGACTTTAACCCTATACTGGACTTGCTCTCATTTGGGAAGTTTACCTTTTACCTTTTAAAATGTGTTTTTCTCTGCTTTTTAGGACTAGAATATCTGATAATGTTTTTAGGTCATATTTATGCAGAAATATAGAAACATCTAATGGGTTCACAAAATTTAAAACACCACTGTAGATAGTTCATCTTTCCAGATTGCATATCTGAGATGATGAACACTCACAGTGTTGACAGAAGCAGCAACATAACAGGAAAACCTAAAGTCACCATGTTTACATCTCATGTCCTTTCTCCTCCAATAGGCTACCTGTTGGGTGGTCATGTGATGCGGTTGTTTCATGGACACGACGAGGTTGTAACCATCCCAGGATCAGACCAGAGTGAAGAGCAGCAGAGGTGCATAACGCAGCACAGCAAGCCAGAATACACAACAGCATTAGGGGGCCTCACTTTAGTGATGGCAAAGCAGTGGCACCACTCATGAGAAGCTAACTGAGCTGTGCATTAACTCTAATGCCTCTGCTTCCACCACACGTCATGAAAATGTCTCTGACCAGCGTAACGCTCGGCTCTCCAGGGAGCCAAAATGGCTGCTGTGTTATTTTTATCTACAGTATAGCTTCTTGGTGCCAACACAGATAAGGTAGGCTGCAGAAAAATGGCACACTGGGCTTGAAGTGGGTCAAAACAGCGGGCAAAGCCCACACACACTCAGCCAGGTGCCAGCAGACATGTGCCTTCCTCTTTGAGGCACACACACACACATGTACACACACAGTGTCTATTTTTAGAACAGAGCATGGCAAATATGGGGGCGGGCTTAGATATTAATTTCTAGCTTTGGCTTTTCTCCTACTGTTGTCCTTGAAATTCAACCTAAGGAGCATGCTTTTTAGAGGTCTCCCATTTTTCTGGGGCAGATCAAACACACTCCAAGCTGTCACCAGGGGGGTGATTTCTTTTATCTTGGGACCCAGTCACCCATATCACTGATAGACAGTGTAGCTGTGGGTTATCAGGGCGCATATGTCTCTGTTTGAAGGATGTGATGCTGGAGTCGGCAGAGTAAATACAGCTCATGCGTCAGTGTGTGTGTGCGTGTGTTTATGTGTCTGAGTCAAACATCTTGTCAGTGAATATCAGTGTGACAAATGAGAGGAAAGAGGTGGTGTTCTTCTAAGCCAGGATGAATGACCTTGACGGTGTCGGTGGTGGCTAGACAGTCCACAGACAGACCGCCCACTCATGATTCTTTGGCATCCCCAGGATAGTCAACTATGAGACGGGTAAAGCTGGTGCCAAGGCGAGGTCCTTGTGGAGGCTGGAGCCCCTCCGAATCAGGTGGGTGGTGTTTCACGTGATGCTTCATCCATCCATCCATCCTTCACTCTCTCTTTTATTCTTTTTGTAAAGACTTATCATGACTCTCCTGTTTTTCCATCTCACCTTTTTCTTTTTGTCTGCTGTTTCTCTCTACACCCATTTGTCCATTCCTCCCTCTCGCTGCCTATAATTTAATTCACTGTGGCCTCTCTGTCTTCTTCCCTCTTTCCTCTGTCTCTCTCCCTTTCATGTCTTTTAAACTGGTTATTTTACAGCTGCCCGGGGATGCAGCCTTTGTCAAATATAATGTTTGTCTCATCTCCCATGTTTCTGATCTGGTTTTGTTTTGAACTTTCTAAACAGAAACAAAATGCATAATTAGAGGAATATTTTCAGCTTTTTGCTAATGTTTCAATCACATCTATGCTACATAATTAACAGCTGGCAGCAGTGTTTACATCAACTAATGAGCAGTTATTTTCAAGACACATTTTTTCCCCACTTTGTGTGTTTGTGCTTCATTTTATTGTGTCAATGTGACCTTGACAGCTGGAGCGGGAGCCACATCCGCTGGGGCCAACCCTTCCGACTACGGCACCTGACCACCGGTCACTACCTGGCCCTGACCGATGACAGGGGCCTGGTGCTCCAGGACCGGGAGAGGTCTGACACCGTGGCCACAGCCTTCTGCTTCAGAGCCTCCAAGGCAAGGACACACTGACACATACAGATACAAGGGCACAAACACACATGAAGATGTATGTGTTCGACTCCCTGCTGCTCCTCAAGGTGACATGTGTCACACGGGATCAGCTCCATGCTTCCTCATTAAATAGCAACGAGGGGGCTTTACAATGCATCACCTCTAAACCTTTACAAATGAACCGCCCACTATCCTTGTGCTGGAAAATCACCATTTTTTCAAGGACAATGAAAATTACAGGAATTATTGGAGCAGCGAAAACTACGCCATAGAGGTTAATTTAGCTGAACTTGCTGACTCTGACTGAACCGACCATTTAGCTGAACTCCGTGTAATGGAGTGTCGAGATATAACCAGTGATTGTGAGCCAATTACTGACCCATCCAATGTGGATTGAAAGCATATAATATAGAATAAAAGTGAGGTCATTTATCTTTAGGACTCTTTTTTTTGTGTGTCCATTATGGGTTACAATTATATCTGATCGTCGCAGCAGAACAATCCTCCCCCTGTGACGGGTGGAGTCATAAACAGCAGATGCAGCTGACATTTGGTTGGCGGTTTGATTAAGAACAAATCTGCGTGCAGAATGTCTCTATGCGCACATTGTATTGTGCCAGCGTGCTCATGCACATTACACTGACAGCTTTAACATGTTCATTCTCTTCCCCTCCCTGTTGCAGGAGAAGCTGGAGCAGAGCCCCAAGCGGGACATCGAGGGGATGGGGGTGGCGGAGATTAAATACGGGGACTCGCTCTGCTTCATCATGCACGTGGCCACAGGTCTCTGGCTCTCCTACCAGGCGCCGGATGTCAAGTCTGCTCGCCTGGGTCCTCTCAAGAGGAGAGTGAGTAGTGACATGCATATGTGGATGCAAAGCACATCGGAAAGCAAACAAAACTAATAAATGATTGAGAATCCTTGGAGCAGATAATTATTTTGAGGATAATGAGTTGATTGAGTTAAGATGATTGTCTATTAGTTCATATCTCTGCCTCCACTAAATATAAACCCTGTCCCTTGGCTACTGTGGCAGAAGTGATAGAAATGCGCGACGCGATAATGTGGATGACAATGTGTCCTCCATGTAAACACAGCCAGATAGCCTGTAGTGTCAGCACCTGTGTTCCAGACATTGCTGCTCAGTGCTGGCTGAGGACGGCTGGAGACATTTCCTCCATTAAACGGCCTCCTGTTGCTTTTTTTTTTAGTCACTTTCTCCCTTTTGCCTATATCATTTCTGTGTTTCTCTCCTTGTCATGCCCTCTCAAGGCGTGCCTACATTCTGAAGGTCACATGGATGATGGTTTGACCCTCCAGCGCTGTCAACACGAAGAGTCCCGTGCCGCACGAATCATCCGCAACACCACGCTCCTCTTTAACCGCTTCATCAGGTATGCTACACATTGAAAAAAAATGATGCCGTTACTCATTTCTGCACACGAGGACGTGATCGCACAAATTACCCAATTAAACCAAATTACAGTCCACGTTTGTCTTGAGCCACTTTATTAGGGTAATCTGCAAAACGCTCTGACTGGTACAACTTACATAAGCACCACACTGATGATGGTAGAGCCTAATTAATAAAGATGATAAAAGTGAATCCCCAATCCTCAGTGCCACCACATCGCAAAATTAGAGCTGAAACCTAAAAAATCAACATCTCAGAGCCCCCACAGACTCTCACACAATCCACACAGTTGTGATATAACGTCCCTCCAGATTGTGAGCGCACCCAGCAGAGAGTTGAGCTCTGGGCCTGTGAGTTTTGACTGAGTGGGGTGCCAAAGCCCCAGACAGCTCACTCAGTGGACCAGTCATGCGTTTCCAAATGGCAAACATTGCAGCGGCGTCATGGCTACGCACGGCCGGCTATGAGAAAGGGGAGCCGTGGAGCACGTAAGTGGATGCTTCCAGCACCTTTATTTGTTATCACAGAGCCTGCTGTCCCCTGGGTCGGGCTCTGGGGCACTCATGGCGGTAACATGTGAGAGTTTGTCAGCCTCCCCCTGCGGCTGTGACACATACATCTCCCCCCCCACACTGCTCCCACGCATACGACAGGAGCTATTTTTAGCAGGCCAGCGGAAATCAGCATTTCAGCATGAATGAACCTGTGGGCTAAACATTGTGTTAGTCATCGCTGCCTCTCCTCCAGTCTGCGCTGACTCCCATATAGGCTATCGTTTATTACTGGTTCAGTGCATTCATAATGAATGGGAGGGTTTTTAAAACGATGCATGATCACAAACGTCACAGAGAAGTGCTGTCTGAATGAGTTTTTTTCTTCCCTCTGCCTCCCTCCTCCAGAGACCTGGACTGTCTGGGTGTTAAGAATAGAGCTCTGGTTGCCCTGCCTGTCGAGGAGGTGCTCCAAACCCTCAATGACCTCATCACCTATTTCCAGCTCCCTGACGCTGAGCTGGAGCACGAAGAGAGGCAGATAAAGCTGCGCTCCCTCAAGAACAGGCAAAACCTCTTCAAACAAGAAGTGAGTTTGGCCATCATGGAAGCAAACCATCACTTAATAATATCGTGAGCTGTTCCGCAGTGCAGCAAAAATATTACAAAACCCCGAGCAAAGAGTTGTGATTGAGGCAATTTTAGTAAGTGGCTGCACGTATGATTGAGCCGGAGAGCCGGAGAGCCGCGGCGAACTTGCACAAGTGTGTGGAGAGCAATTGATTCTTTGTGGTGTGTTTCAATGCCATCTTGTATTTGGAGTCACTGCATATGAAGGTGTCAGCAGTTTTTGGTGTTATAAGTTTCCTCCAGAGGCTGGCATGAGTGCACTGAAGCTTTCTGCTAAGCCTCTAGGGCCTAAATTGCTTTCATCAATTACAAAATGTCAGCTGCCTTACTGAGGGCCCCTATGATGTCAACTATCCAGACTCCCCTTAACTCGTACAGGCTATAATAACTTGAATGTGTAGCCGTATGCTCAGGGGACTATAGTATTAATTATTAGCTATGAATGCAGTATACGTGACTTTCTTTTCTTTTACAAATTAACGTCATATTGTTTTTTATTTTACGTGCAATTTACACATATTCCAACAACTGTTTCATCTTATTTACCTGTCTTCCCGTAATAGAACAGAATAGCACATCACTGTCCCAACCCTAATGTATTACATTTAGAAGGTCAATTTGTCACAGGAGACAGCTGACTCACGATTTTTCCTGGCATTATAAATCATCTGCAATTTCCATTTTGTCTTTTACGCCCTCCATTTAGCATATCTGATCACCATAGATATTTCTCCGCCGTATAAATCACCGTGACACAACCACCGAATGGGACGGCAGAGAGCCGCAGGGTTGTGTTCGTGATGGTCAACTAATTGAAAGCAGGAGACAGATTTCACTAAATGAAGCTTTTATACTAATGAGAGTATGTCATTAATATGAAATAGGTGTTTTAAATGGGTATGTTATTGTGGTAAATGCATCATTTTCTTTCCATTTGTGGTAAAGTTATGTTCATATGTGTCACTGTGCGTTTCTTAGGGGATGCTGACTCTGGTGTCCAACTGTATCGATCGTCTTAACGTCTACAACAGCGCGGCCCACTTCGGGGAGTGCGCCGGGTCAGAGGCCGGAGCCGCCTGGAAAGACATTCTCAACTTGCTGTATGAACTGCTGGGTAAGAAGCTGGTCCTCCACACACACACATATATGTACAAGCACACATTTAAACTGACTCACTGCTGTAATCAATCTCAGAGACGAGAGTCATTTGAAGATAAAGTAGCTGCAAGTGTGTTGATTCAGTGGGGATGGAGATCTCTGCTGACCTGGCATTTAACCAGCCATTTACAGATGCTTCAGACTTCAGACAACTTCGCATGTACACACATACTCCATAAATACCCGCCTCTAATACTCACACACATACCCATTGTTGGAGAAAAGACTTGGTGGCATGTGGCCCACTGAATACAAAGAGCTTTCCAGTTTGTGTGATGTGCTTCCAGGGCATCAGCCCAACAACATCAGTCGGCCCCCCACCCCCCAACCACACTGGGTGTCCCCCTATTGGCCCGATTGTCTTTTTAGCTGTTGAATGTCAATTTTAATCACTGTCTGTGCTGTTTTCTCTTTTGTTTACTTGTTCATTGTGTGCTCTTTATGTCCCCATAGCCCAATGTCATCAGCCTTCCTACAAAAATCGCTTTAACCTTTTGCACTGCCACCATATGCTCTGTCAGATACAGACGTATCTCACTAAAATGACCTGGCAGGGGAAAAATATGTATTTTTTGCTGTCCCTTCTATGTCTGCATATCCTGCTGTCTTCTGTCTGATGAGTACAATGTTTGTCTTGAACATTCCTTCACCAGCTGTCACATAAAAGATGCGTTTGCGAGCAGAAAATTGCGAGCAGGCAAGATTTTCTTACTACCATCATTTGGATATTCTGTATTCTTAAAGAGAGGATGGCCCATATGTAATGTTGATCTTTCATCTTGCCACACTGAAGCCCCTCTGCCCTCCAAGAATGTCCTTCATGCTCTTATTTACACTGATTCCACCTCCCTGCTCGAATTAGTGTTCCAGCCACGTCTCGCTGTTCCCCCCCGTTCCCTCCTCCACACACCTGGTCCAGCGCAGCGCTAAGTGGATTTGGGATGCCTCCCTCCTTTCTTCTCTGTTTGTCTGCATCGGATGACCCTGTCTTTTCCTTACGAGGACATATGTGGGTGTGTTTGTCCGCATGTATTTGTCTCTCCTTGTGCCAGTCCCTCCTTCTATCTTAGGCATCTTCCAATATTAATATGTATAAGGGTGTCACAACAGCACCTCTTCTTCCACTGGCTTTGGGCTTGAATTTAAGGTGTCCACCTTTGGGTGACATTGTTTCACTGTTGCGTAAGACATCACATTAGGTAATGCACTGAAAGGGATCCATCAAACCGTTTTTTCTTTAGTATAACATTAGACTCATGCACACTTTCTTCGTATCCTGCAGCGGCGTTAATCCGAGGCAACCGGAACAACTGCACTCAGTTCTCTAACAACTTGGACTGGCTGGTGAGCAAGCTGGAGAGACTGGAGTCTTCTTCAGGTACACTCATTATCATTCTCCCACATACTGAGTTTCTAGTGAAAGTGAAGCATTGCAAGTCAGGTATTGTGAGACATCACAAAGTAAACTACTTTGATGGAAACCCAGCACTCCTCAATAGGGGCAGGAGTCTGCTGGCTTAAATATAATACAGGAATATACGTTCCTCTACTTTCTAAATGCATAGTAAAGAATGTACTCAGTGCTCTCTGTTGATCCACGCACACTGAATGTCTCTTTGACGAGTGTCCTCTGGTGTGTCTTTCTCTTCTGCGGGTTTTAACTAATTGATGAATTTTGCGGCTGTGCAGGCATCCTGGAAGTTCTGCACTGCATTTTAATTGAGAGCCCCGAGGCACTCAATATCATCCAGAGAGGACACATTAAGTCCATCATATCGCTGCTCTACAAGCATGGACGCAATCACAAGGTGAGCAGTGAGAAGCGGTGCTATGGTTTAGTGTTAATGCGATATACTGTGTGAATAAATTACACATCTGGGCTCTGTTTTTGTTTATAATGAAGTTAAGGTACAAGGAGAATGTTTTAGAGTGGACCTAAGTTGTAAATACAGGGGAACATGCAGACAGGTGACGATTTAAAGTAAAATCCTGAATCCTTGACCTCTACAGTGGGAGGATCAGGTGGTTCTGTTATCCAGTTGTTCATTAGGAGGGAAGGCTCACTGCAAATCAGTAAAAAATTGCAAACAAAGAAAAGGTTCCACCCCCCCAGTAAAGTTCCAGAGACTCGTGTAATCAATGTGAAGGTACATCGTAGCCCAAGACCTTACTAAGACTTAGTTTTTCCTTTAATTTGTCACTCATCTGTAAGTTTAAGACTTTGGTTTAAAAAAGAGACTACATATTAAAGGATGATAGCTGCAAATTTTAATAAATCCCTTTTCAGACATAGGATATGATCTGTTTAAGTGACAACAGTCTGTCAGTCAGATGTATGCCATTTTTAGTAAGTAAGTAAGTAAAGTTTATTTATAAAGTGCTTTTTACAGTGCTGTACAAAACATGGGGAAATAAAACAGAATAAGTATACATTTTAAGATCTGTTACATCAATGTTTCTCAATATTTGTCATACACATGAGGTTGGACAGTACATCTAGTGACATAATGACATAATAATGCAGTTCTAAACAAAAGGCTGAACCTAAATTCACTGTGTTCAATTGTAACTTACAAACTGGGACTCTGTATGTGACAACTTATCTATTTTATATGTGGAGATAAGTACACATTGTGACTTGCCGTTAGATCCTGATCGGTCCTGTCTCCATGTTGGGGATTATTTAGAAGTAATTAATGAAGTTACCGCTGTTGTGGCGGCAATAAATGTACACCACTCTTGCGCTTTGGAGAGATTCATATGGATCGCGCTGCTGTTTGATGCTGCATTTAATAAACTCAGAGAAAAGACTCCTACAAACAGCTGGAAGCAGCACAAACAACTTCAGCTCCTGCTAATGTTTTGCCACAACCTGAAATATTGAAAACCATCCATTATTGGTGAGACTCACCAATCTGACCTGTTAAAAAGTTGGTCTTCATCGTAGTAAAGTTTTATTTTTATGGACATTTCAGTTTGTAATAGCAAATTGAGTTAGAAACGTGTGTCATGAAAATTGTGATGTTTCTGATCCAATAGTGGTGCTGAAATGTGGAAAAAACCTTCCCTAAATCACCTCACACAACACTAAGTACTGTTTCCTTTTACACAAAGTCACCAGGGTGATCATTTAGACATGAAACTGACACATTCAGATGCCGTCAGAAACAACTAACAGAAAGGAGTGCATGTCTGAAAGGTGCTAAATAGAGAAACAATAGAATGTGTTGTTGAAAGGAATAGTTTGACATTTTGGAAAATATGTTTTTTCCTTGTCCTCTTTAAAGTTAAAAGAGATCTACACCATGTATGCATGTGTAGCTTAGCTGAGTATAAAGGCTGAAAATAAAGGGCACTTGTTTCTCGGTCAGGACCATTAACTTCCTTAAGTCTCTGTGGGCCGCATAGCAAGAAGTGCTCTGTCACATAACCCCCCTGTTAAATGGCAAATTGTAATTTATTCGCTACGGTTTTTTAAATCAGATTAAGCAAATGAGATGTCACATGTGAATTTGTGAACTTTATAGCTACTCGTGATCTTTAGAGGACCTGGTAGGTGGATTTATTTGCCTCATTTGGGCAGAGCCGGGCTTAACTGCTTCCCCTGTTTATAGTCTTTATGCTAAGCTGAGCGGAATAGCTGTTGGTTATGGTTATATAGTTACTGTGCAGACACCAGAGTCCTATTGATCCGCTCTCATCTCTCCCAGCTGTATTCTGAAATATCACCAATAACTTAGATTTTGTTAGAATTTTTTTGTCAAGCAAGAAAGCACACGACAGGCCTCCTGCCTGTTTATCTTGCACCCAGTCATCTCCACTTTTTTCTCATTAGACTCACCAAAAGAGTTTGCTGGATGCACATTTATTTCCATAACAGTTCCCTCTGGGCTTCACTGTCACCGCTTCTTCTCTTTAGCCACTAATTGATTGTGCTTACCTTCTACCAGCATACCAACTTTAATCCTTGACATTCAGCTCCTGGGGGTTTTGGTTGCAGCGCGTCCCCATCATGAATCAATCTGTTTAACGGTGAAATGAGATCAGTAGCAAACAGTCAGCTGATCTGGGTCATAAATCAGCCCAAATGTATCATTCTGCTGTGGAAGCAGGAGAAAAAGGTCAGTGATAAAGCGGAGGTGCTCCAGCCTGTCACCCTTGGCTGAGCTTCCCCGGCCCATTTAATTCTACGGCTTTGTTAAGTTAACATCAAAGGAATATTATCGGACATGTTTGTGCCCCCAATAAGCATCACAGAGTAATTATGCAGCAGTCGCATAAAAAGAGGCTGTCCCTAGAGCAGCAACCTGGACAGTGATTAGACACAAATATAATTAGTCATTTCTGGAAAGGTATGGATTAATATCCAGGCTGTAATAGGGATAATAAAGAAAACATGTCATCACTTGCTGGAAAGCTGTTGTGTTCTTCCGCTGGATATTGTTGCTTATCATCCTCCCTGGTGCCTCCACTTCTTCTTTCGTCTTCTTTTTTAGATTCTGGATGTGCTCTGCTCGCTGTGTGTGTGTAACGGCGTGGCTGTGCGAACCAATCAGAACCTCATCTGCGATCACTTGCTGCCCAAGAGAGATCTGCTGTTGCAAACGCAGCTGGTGAATGATGTCCAGAGGTTAGAAAACCATTCACGTACCACGTCTCCTGTCAGCATCAGGCTCCTCTGATATTTCAGTTCATAGTTATTTATTGATATTCTGACATTGGACTTGAAGAGACAATCATTAAGTAAGGAAGCAGAGTCTCAGCTGAATAAATACAAACTAAAGTGATTAAAGTACCAGTAAGCTTGTGTATGTCTTAGTAAAGACTCCAACTGAAACCAGTAAACTTAATGTACTTGAACACATACTTGTAACAATTATTACTAGCAGCTACCGGGTTTCAGTATTTAAAACCAACTAATTTTTATGTTTGAACTAGTTTGCATGGTGCAAATGGTGTGAATCTCATTGTAAACATTCTACATTAAGTTTAGTTTAACCAGCTCAAGAACCCAAACCATGTCATTGTGCGTGATTGTACATTCAACATTCCAAGCGTGGACTGTATACATTTTTCCCAGCATAATCCTCAAACTGGAATGTGGACCACATACATTCAGCCATGGCATGATGGCACTGTGTGCTCAGATTACACTTGGCCTTTAAATCCCCTATTTTCCTTCAGCTTTTTGTCATTTTACAATGCCAAGAAGAATTTCAACAAGGATAACATCATTTTATATGTTTTATCTCTTTTTATTGTCACTAGTGAAGTGATCCCTCCATAGAAACATCCCAAACCAAATACATTAGCTGCAAATTAAGTGATCTTGTCCTTAGGATATACCTTCTCATTAGTTTTAAGTGAAAAATAAGATGTTACAAGTGGATATCTGAGAATATCTCACTTGCTCTGGGGGACGTCTAATGATTTCACATTTCACTTCACTCCCAGCATGCGACCGAACATCTTCCTGGGGGTGAGTGATGGCTCGGCTCAGTATAAGAAGTGGTACTATGAGTTGATGATCGACCAGGTGGACCACTTTGTGACCAGCGAACCCTCCCACCTGAGAGTGGGCTGGGCCAACACTAAAGGATACGCACCGTACCCTGGAGGAGGAGAGGGCTGGGGGGGCAACGGAGTCGGGGATGACCTCTACTCGTACGGTTTTGATGGACTCCACCTCTGGTCAGGTGGGTGGGAGGACGATCCTGTATTTGTGTGTGTGTGGGTGTGGTGTAAATGATAATAAGCTTACACATTAAAGATTAGTGGTAAACATGGGCTACAGCCAGGTTGTGTCTAGACAGAATCGCTGCCCTGCAGGGACAATCTCCTTGCCCAGAGTGTGTGTAGCTGTGCGCAAATGTGTGCTCGATCCTGTGTGTGTTTGAGAGGTGTAATCTGTGCCAGTGTCATTCACTGGGGCGTATTTCACATAACAGTGTGTGTGTGTGTATGTGTGTGTCCTGTGCAGGTCGTATCCCACGGGCGGTTGCATCCATGAACCAGCACATCCTGACCTCCGAGGATGTGGTGAGCTGCTGTCTGGACCTGGGAGCTCCCAGCATCTCTTTCAGGATCAACGGACAGCCGGTCCAGGGCATGTTCGAAAATTTCAACACAGACGGGCTTTTCTTCCCTGTCGTCAGCTTCTCTGCGGGAGTCAAGTGAGTGTTTATTTGTTCCTCCTGTGCATTTTCTGGGATGTAAGCACAACCTGAAAGTCCTCCACAATAAATGAGCTGCACACAGACAGATGTGACGGACAAACTCATGCCAAAAAATACACAAGTATACATCCAGTTTATACAGCACACCTACACTCACACACACTCTGCATGCATGAAATCCATCTAATCCACCTACTCGGTCTGGTTCAAATGCATTAATCCTCAAGGCCTTTTGATTGGACACAGGTAAAAAATGAAAAGGACCAGCTTTATTTTCCCCTCTGTTGCCATGGTGACCACCGATAGTGTGATTGACAAGACTAAAAAATGGAATTTCAAGCTCCAGCAGGTTTTCCATGATTCCATGATTGACTCTGACTTTGAAGAGTACTGCAGCAGTTTGCAGCTTTCACTCTGAGACACTTGACACCAAGAGACTAGTCTGATTTTATTTGGTCATGTAAGCCAGCAGAAAGTGAATTCTCGTCTTACTGCCTGACAAAGAATGAATTCTCTAAAAGTATTACCAAACCTCATATAGAGAGTTACTTGTAATTCAAGCAGCATATTTTTTTCTCTAACAGTCAGGAGAATGGAGTTCTCTCATCTGCTTTCATTTGTTTAATCTGTATTAGTAAAAGGATAGAAAGAGGCTCTGCTTGGTTTTCCTGACTTTGGTGTCACTTTTATGTCTTCTGTTCTACAAATTTTCTCATATTGTTGTCCTACTTTTTAAAAGACTTATCCAACAGATTTTATTCAAACAGATTTTTCCCCATTTTAGCAAAATATTTGAATGCGAGATTTTATATGGCGCCCCCCTCCTTCGGCGATTTACATACGCTTATAAAAGAAATCGAATGGCATTGTTTTGTAGTAATATTAATTGGGCATTGCTTTACATTTAAATCAATGTGAGCTTTTCCATTTTAAGAGTTAATAGTAATAACTAGTTTTAATATAATTATATTGAAGGTGAAATTTTTCCTGATTTTGTGGCGCCCCCTAAAGGCCATGGCGACCTTAGCATTTGCCTATATTGCCTAATGGGCGAGCTGACTCTGCTTACAAAAGTTAGGTGAGGTTAAAACCACTCACATGTGTGTACGGTCAAATCAGTGAGATTCCTTTAAGGGATTATATATGTGTCGTCTTCTTAACAGTAGATACACTCTCATGGAGCACAGTTTGTACATTTTTATTTGTTTTTATTTTGACGTTCCTCTTTCCTGTTTTCCCTCTTTCCCTCCAATCTAGCATTTCCATTTTTGTTTTGTATAATGCGCTCCTTGTTGCTGTTATCTCTTCCAGAGTGTACAGACAACTACAGTATGTCTCTCCACCGTGATACACAGTAGAGGAGTGACACTATCAGATTTTCACAACGAGATTAAAAGCATTCACAATAATCATTTTATGGCAATAGCCATAGAAAACTAAAAAAAAAAATGCTATCACTAAAATTCTAATATTCAGTCTGTATATTGTGTCTTTTGTCTCTTTTTTCATGAATTTTCTTAAAATACAGAGTCTGTAGCCATAACTGTACCTCATTTCATTCTTGTATGGGAGTGTAAACCAGATAGTTATTTGTACTGGATTATTTACATTATTAACATATGTGTATTATTTACATGATGCCATTATTTCATTTTTTAAATATCATTATCGTCAATATGGGTATATCATCACACCCGTAATACATGCAGTGTCCCATATGTTTCTTTTCACGCTTCAGGAATTTAAAGCCCATCTCTGGTTATTTAAGAAATCCCTACTGTGTATCAAAGTTACAAGTTTTTGGCCATGAAAATGAACCCTTCCTGCCTTAGAATGGCTTAGATGTAACTCTACACAGTTCCCTGCCATTCTCAGTGCAACCTGAGTTCACAAGCAAACCTACAACTCTGCTCAAACACTGTGAAGCTACTCTACGTTACACAATGACAAGCTGTAATATGGGAATAATTCAGCCGTTCATGTTCGAGCTGAAACCGACTCTGAAGATGAATAATGATACAGAAAGCCTCACCCTGCAAGTTGACAGGATTGATTCCTTAGGTTTGTTCTGCATGAAACCCTGGAAGTCTGAATCCATGGAAGTGCTCAGCCATGATGCTGACTGTTTATTTCGCTCATGATGTATCTTCTAGCATGTAAAAAACACAATATTGACACGTTAACAATGTAAAAAAAACAAAAAAAACAGGATTTTCAACAGGCAGAACTATTGCACCAATTTTCTGTTATCATAAATTAATTGTAAGTCATCTGAAAATGGACCAATACCTGACTTACTAGCTTGCCCACCTCAGTTTACTGGTTAGGATTTTCATAATTTCATATGCAATGTCCCCCCTTCTGAACACTGTTGAGAGGGTGAGACACCTCCTAAGCTTGTACTTGAGATTGACCCAGTGAACAGGGTTGACGTCTCCACGGATTCAAATGTGCCAGAAAATGACAGCCACACATCTTCACTGCTCAATAATTGAGGGCTGCAGCGAGAATGGGTTTGGTTGCGTCACCACTACTACTTGAGCAGCTATTTTGGGCGGCCTCAGGAGAGCCTCTTCACAGTGATGGCCTGAGACGTTTTTTTCTTTCCCTCACTGAGCTAAACTTGTCCCTGTTAGAGCAGAACTGATTGAGGCGGATTAAGGGGAGGAAAAGTAGTTATGTTTATCTGCATGGTTGGTTTTCCTTTCACCGCCTGCTTCTTTCATTAATAGCTGTCTGATTATCAGTCCCTGTTATGATTTAAATTTAAACACACTTTTTCTCCATTAATAGACTTTTGCATCCAGCATTTTAAGTGTGTAGAATAACTCAATAAGTCAAACCAATATTTTCTCTCATAAGGGTGCGATTCCTGTTGGGCGGTCGACATGGTGACTTCAAGTTCCTGCCTCCATCGAGTTATGCTCCATGTTATGAGGCTCTCCTGCCCAAAGAGAAGATGAAAGTGGAGCCGGTGAAAGAGTACAAGAGAGATGCGGAAGGAGTCCGAGATCTGCTGGGCACCACCCAGTTCATGTCGCAGGCCTCCTTCATCCCTGCACCTGTGGAAACCAGCCAGGTAAGCTCACAGGAAGGGTGGCGATTCAAAAGACAAACGTCTCACTGTTCTATCTTCTCATTTGCTTGCCTGTTTCTTCAGATTGTCATGCCGCCTCATTTGGAGAAGGTTCGGGACAAGCTGGCAGAGAACATCCATGAACTGTGGGGCATGAATAAGATTGAGTTAGGCTGGTCATACGGCAAGGTAAGAAACAGGCAGATTGTTTTTTGTGCAGATATAATTTTCTTACAATGAGATCATCACTCGGATCGAAAGATAAAAAGCATAATCCATGCATTTTGCCATGTTTGTGGAGAAATAAGCATCTCGATTACACGTTTTTCTCAATAAATTTGAGTTAAAAGTCAGCTTGAATTGCATTAGTCGTTAGTAGTATTAGAACTGACCATCACAAAAGCCTGTACGTCATCTTGCTTTCTCTTTTATAATTTGCGGTTCACACCAAAAAGAGGGTAAGTGGAAAGAACACTCTCATTTTTCACATTTAATGCTTTCCATGTCACTCATTTAGATGCTCCATTCCAGTTTGTTTGTAGATAGCAGAGTCATTGTGTCTGTGTTTTAGTAGAAGTCATGAATTACAAAGTATTGTTTCACCCAAGGGCAGAACGGGATGTTTTGGCAATTTCACCACCGCAATAAACCAAGAGGAAAGCCTATATATTTTATGCATTTAGTTTTTTCCTCTTTTGAAAGAAAGTCCACTGGGGAGTCTAATTCTTTACCAGCTGTCATATACTTTATAAACCCAAGGGTGGCCACACCATCAAAATTCAAAACACATGACTAGACACTGCTATGAAACCCACTGATAGGCTTTTTAACATGTTCAAAGCAGATAAAAATAAAATCTAAGGTCATATCTTGTTGCTATTAAAGATAGGCTATAGTTTGACATTTTTGAAAATATATGTTGGTATCTGAGAGTTAGATGAGGAGACTGATACAACATTTTTCTTCAGTATGCTAAACACAGATATACTGTATGCCCCTAAATGTGCAGAAATCTTGCTTAAACACATATGAGGAATTAAAGTCCAGGGGTTTATCAGTTACTTTAAATTAATGAAATCATCATTTGTGTGAAAAGATGCTACATGTATGTTTAAAGTTGACTTACAATATTGGAATATTGGAAGTAATAAAGAAGCATGAGAACCTTACTGCATTATATTTCAATATATTTTCAATTGTCACCTGGTTTGTGTTTTTCTTTACAGAAATAGACATTTCCACCATAAGTTGATGTAAAAAAGGAACAAATTAATGCATAAAATTTCACCAGAATACAGAAAATGAACAGTTTGATGCTCAAAATGTCCTCAGGAAGGATGCCCACTTCCCCCCAATGTTCAAATTACATTTATGTCTATGTAGCGCTAAAGCTAGAGTCAGTATAGTTAGCTTAGCATAGAGACTGGAAACTGAAGAAAATGGCTAGCCTGGCTCTGTCCAAAGGTAACAAAACAAACACTCTAAATGTCACTATATAACAACCTAATATCTTGTTTAACAAAATGTTGTGGTTTTTATGCAGATTTGTATGTCACAATACTTCTCTGCACAGGGTCAGTTTGTGTGCTAACAGTGGAACTATAGCCAGAAGATGGTTAGCCTAGCTTAGCGTAAACACCAGAAGCATAAGGAAAGAGTTAACCTTGCTCTGTCTGTTCAAAGTTCAAAAGCACAACCAGTTTAGCCCTCGGGAGACTGAAACTCTTGGAAGTTTGTAAGGCTTAAAGAAATAAGATGTGGTAATTAGAGAGCTTTAGTGGTGTTTGTAGAGGGAAATCTTTGGACAGCTTATGCTACGTTAAGCTAAACGTCTCCTTGCTGCTGCTTTAATGGTATCAATTTTCTCATCTACCTCTCAGCAGAACAGCGAATTAGTGTTTCTCCCAGTACAGTTATTTAAAAAACACATGCTAACTTGCAAGGTGTAAAGTCAAAAATTAATAATAAATTCATCCATTTTGTTTGCAAACAACTCATTGGTGACTTTCTGGTTTATGCTACATTAGCTACATTAAGATGATGCCAAAGTGACCTGTTTTGCCCTTAAAGGAACAAATAACTAAACCAACAACAATATGTATCACAGCTCTTATGTCTATAATACAAACACAAATATAAGAAGCCTGCCTTTATTACAACCAGTTTTCATACAGGCCTTCGCTCTGTCCAACACCTCGACAGAATCTTTAATTTAGAATAAAGAAAATCTATAAAGTGTGACACAGGTTTATTAAGTTGAAATATGAACTTTAAGAAGTTCTTTTTTTACTTAAGTTATTGTTTGTTGAGTGATACCTAAGGTGCACATATTATTAGATGTGGTTCCACTGCAGCTTATTCTGTGATCTGTAGTTGTCATTCATTGTTTTTAATTACAGCAGCATCCTCAGTAGAAGTCCTACAGCGGAGGGAATAAGCCATAAAAGTATTGTCTGTTACTTAGCCCTGGTTGCATACAAATACTTTTTTCATTTGTTGTTTGTTCCATGATTATAATTCTGTAAGTGGAAGAGCTGTCAGAGAAGAGATTTCCCATAGTTCTTGTACTATTCACAAAAGAGCTGGCTGGTGTTCATTGGAGTCGCACACACAGCTGCATATCTGTACACAGCCCTGCATGTTTTCTTGGTAAACATCCACCATTGCCATGCCGCCTCCTCTGAGCAGCATTGCCAAAGGGATTATTTGGCGTAAAGTGCAGCCTCGAGAGACACATTACACCTCTCACTTAGTATTCCAGCTGTACACCTTTCTATCTCCCCCAAGAAAACATGCTCCCTTGTTCCACTCTCATAACATGTTCACTAGAGTAGACTGTCTTATCACTGCAACCAGTAGCACCCCGTACTTAAACCACATGCCCGCCCCCCTTGTTAGTTCACTATGACATTGACTTACAAGGCTGTGTATTCATATGCATATATTTAGCAAACTTTCCCACATAATGAACATATTTATATATGGAATTATTGATGAGCAATAGTGCAGACAGAGGAAGGCTGATATGTTTTTCCTTTGTTCTTTTTCCTAACAGATAAGGGAGGATAATAAGCGGCAGCATCCATGCCTGGTGGATTTCTCCAAGCTGCCAGAAACTGAAAAAAACTACAATCTGCAGATGTCAACAGAAACTCTGAAGTATGTTGAGCATTGATTCCCTCCACTGCCCATACTTTTATTTTTGAAGAGAAAAAAGAGACTGTTAGACATTAATTAGAGAAAAACACACAAAAAATTGATTATTTTTGTTTTGATTTTAATCAGGAGCATCACATTCATGATTGGAGGTAGACATGAGTTCACTTGATTCATGTTAAGGTTGAAACACTCTTTGGAAGGGTTAGAATGCATGTTCTTTAACTGAGCAATAAATGCTCTCACACCTGTGGTCAGGTAGCTTTAGGAAATTTCCATTTTCATCTAAGTGAGGCCTATGACAAGTAGTTTACATAAATGCTCTTTAAGTGATGAAGGAGAACATGAAGTTGTGCTGTGATCAATCTTGATCCGCTGCAGTAGAAGACACATCTGGGTGACACTGATGGGTTTCCGAGTGACATCAAACTCATTTTTACTGCCATAATGTCCTCTCACAAGGTGTGAAGAGAATTTGTCAAATACACTTCACACCCAGTTCATTCCTCTGGGTATTGTTTGGCCTTTCTCTCCTAAGAGATTAGGACACGCACAATTTAACCCATCACTGCTCCGTTTGAACACTTCCAGCCCCTCTGTTGCTGCTGATGGATCTACATGTGCTGTCAAATCAGAAATAATGCTGCAGAGTGGATTAAACACAATCTGCATACAAGCTTTGTCTATTTTTTCACACCTATTATTATTTCTCGCCCACAGGACCCTGCTGGCGTTAGGCTGCCGTGTAGTTCAGGTGAATCCAAATGCGGAGGACTCCCTCAAAAAGATAAAACTCCCTAAGAAGTAAGTGAGCAGCTCAGATTGTCTGTTGTAAACCTGTCTGTTAGAGATTGTAACTGTACAATAACAACTGCTGATTGAAACATATATGACACTAACAATTAAATGGTAAATCAAAATGTATCTAAACCTAGTGAGAGATCATCAGAAAATGTCAAGCAATATAAAAAGCTATTTATTGTTAATATACTGTCTGTCCTGCCATAAAGCTATAAATGTGTGTGAAACAGTCCTGGCGGATTTGCAGTCTATTACTGTACATCCATAACTGAGAGAAAATTACTTCTTTTCATTATCTTTTTTCCTGTAGCTACATGATGTCCAATGGTTATAAACCGTCCCCTCTGGACCTGTCTGACATTAAACTGACTCCAGGTCAGGAGCTGCTGGTGGACAAACTGGCAGAGAATGCTCACAATGTGTGGGCCAAGGACCGCATCAAACAGGGGTGGACCTACGGCATTCAGCAGGTATGTTCCAATATATTCATGCGACCAAAAAATAATTTTAAATGCAAATACTGCGAAGAAACCATCCTGCTTTCTTAATATATAAAAAGTCGTTATCCTCTGCTTCCAGCTTTGTCTTTTTTATCTTCTCGGTTTCTCTGTTCAATTTACGCAGTCTGTATCTTACAGTTCACTTGTCATAAAGTTTGTTTAGTCTGACATTTCCCGGCTATAAATCATTATTCAGTACACAGCGAGATACTCTGCAGTAAAGGGCAACAAACCACAGAACACACTGTACAGAACACAGTGCATGTAGCATGTCCCTCATCTGGAGACCGAAAAAGTACTAAAACTGCACACATAGACAACCGTAGAGCTAACTTTTGTAGGCAAGATTCTGGGGTGACTCAAAGTGTGTGTCCCTAGTTCAATTCCCAGCTGGCTGGGCCTTCACTGCATGTTATTCCTCTGCTCGTTTTCCCTCATTTTCTGCCTGTCTCTACTACTCCTTTGTATTATAGGCAAAATGCTGCACAAAAAATCTAAAAACATCTGGATTTTGGTGTGTTTTGGTCCTGTTGCCATGAATTTGGATGTGACAAACTCCTGGAATCATGCATTTTCCATTATTTTTTCTTCTATACCCAGTATGGAAAATGCCACGTGCATTGATTGTGTGCGTCATTGCAATATGAAATTATTCTTTAAATTTAGGATAACTGTTTATTTAGTCAGTTTTCTTTTTACCTACATCATATATTAAGAAATGATTTCATGCATCTTACAAAATATTACTCTGTGCACTCATTCTATAAACATAAGGTGATTAAAGGCTAATCCTTTTTGCCTTATTTTATAAATAATGTGGAAAAGAAACCCGTTTCCTGACTGCAAGCCAGACATTGGATAGTCGTAACAAATGATGCCCTGAAATTTATGTACAACATGTTTAAAATGTTTGTTTTTTTCATCAGTCCCTGCTCTGCCATCTTGCAGAAGTGTAGTTGACAAATAATTGGCCAGCAAATTGTAAGAATGCCGCACATTTTTCATTTATTCCCTTTGGTGGTAACATGGGAAAAGTCAGGCCAGACTAAACAAACAACCTGCGACCTGCAAAAACAACTCAAGATTCCAAATTAAGCTCCACAAATGTGCTTAAGTAGCAGCAATATGATGCTTCCATGAATGGGCCTCGACCTCCAGTGGGGGTAATGCTCAGGGAGATGGCATAGAAATAAAAGAGGAAGTGATGAGCAACAACAGCCCAGTGGCAATAAATGGTCAATTAACTCCTCAATTACTCAGATTGACAGCACGGTCAAAACAAGCAGCACAGTTGTAGGACTGAGTCGGCTCCCATGAGTCAGGCTACAGCTGATTACATAAACAGGGATAGTTGGAAATTAGTTTTCATGACTGTCTCTTCTCTGTGCAGGATCTGAAGAGCAAGCGTAACCCTCGCCTTGTTCCTTATGCTCTGCTGGATGAACGAACCAAGAAGTCGAACAGAGACAGCCTGCGGGAGGCGATCCGCACTCTGATTGGCTACGGATATAACATCGAGCCATCAGACCAGGAAGGCGGTGAGTTCTACACATGGAGGTATACCTATCAGAATGCACACAAGTTCAAATTATGCACTTACAAAGAATAGGGATAAAACGTTATGTTCTGACTTAATTTTCCAGTCCAGATGTGGAATGCTGCCTTTACCCCTCTGTAAAATGGTTCTTTAACATTTACTATCTCCATTATTGGTTTCTTTATTTGTTGGATGGGATTCTGATGGTTTCGAAGCAGCAATCTCCCCTCTGACGCTGTGACTCTCTTCCACCCAGTAGGACAAGTGGTTGAGCGGCTCAGCATTGATAAGATCCGCTTCTTCAGAGTCGAGAGGACGTACGCAGTGAAGATGGGGAAGTGGTACTTTGAATTTGAAGCCGTTACAGGAGGAGACATGAGAGTGGGCTGGGCCAGACCTGGATGTAAGCCAGATGTGGAGCTTGGCACAGATGAGCTCGCTTTCGTCTTCGATGGATACAGGGTATGCTGTAAACCCTAATCAATCTCATTCATTGCAATCTATATGCTGCTCTCTACTTCTATATGCCTGTATTGTGCACAGGGCCACTGTCTGAACATGGGCAGCCGGCTGTTCGGGCGCTGCTGGCATGCTGGGGATGTGGTGGGCTGTATGATCAACATGGAGGACAAGTCCATGATCTTCACGCTTAACGGAGAAATCCTGATCACCACCAAGGGCTCGGAACTCTGCTTCACTGACTTTGAAACTGAAGACGGTGAGAAAGAACATGTGTAACTGTGAATCTGATGTGAGCGAGTTGTACAAGCTTAAGGTCAGGAACTGTCAAACTGATAAGGTGATTGTAGAAAGAGTTTCTACACATACGTCCTTGCGATGCTCCACTCATCTTTTAATAAAGCTTTCACATGCAGAGCAGGGAGCTTTAACCTAGAGTGACCATGTTGGGGTATATAAGTTAAAAATAAGTGGCTCCCTGTAACGAAATCACCCTTATTTAATGTGACACTCGTAAATTGCCTTTTTGCAGAAGCTGGATAGATTTTCCCACCACTCCTGCTGTGTGTGTTCTAACAGCCTTTACTCTGTCCTCTCTCCATTTCTGTCCTTTCCCTTCTTCCCTCTTTATTTCCTACGGCTGTCCTTCAGGGTTTATTCCCGTGTGTAGTCTCGGTCTGGCTCAGGTGGGTCGGATGAATTTGGGGAAGGATGCCAGCACCTTCAAGTACTACACCATGTGTGGCCTGCAGGAAGGATTTGAACCCTACGCTGTCAACATGAACCGGGAGGTCACGATGTGGTTCAGCAAGCGTCTGCCTACGTTTGTCAACGTGCCAAAGGACCACAACCACATCGCAGTAAGAACAAAAGCAGTGACACAATTGCTGGTAAAAATAGGCGAAAGTGGTAATGGATGCCAAAATCTTCTTCTCATTTGCAGGTAACCAGGATTGACGGCACCGTCGACAGTCCTCCGTGTCTTAAAGTCACCCACAAGACGTTTGGCACCCAGAACAGTAATGCTGACATGGTGTTTTGTCGTCTCAGCATGCCTGTAGAGTTCCACTCCTTCTTCAAGTCCAGTCCTGTAGTAGACATGAACGGAGTGCATGAGGAGGACATCCTAAAAGTTAAACACAGGTGATGACCTATCCTAAAATCATGATACTGTAATTTGATTTTCATGACATCAAGTGGCTCTTTACATTACGTAAATTTCAATTAGTATATTAATATTTGAAGTAATGGTTATCTAGTGAAAGATGTATGTTTCATAACTTTGAACATTACCAAACCAAATCCCAAACTGAGAATTTAACTGTACTAATGCCCTTCAGCTGGTTTGTACTTCCTAATCACCTACTGAATGTGATTTCTCATAGATATCCATTGAGATCTGTGAGGCACAGTGATGAAAGCAGACGAGTGGACTACAGCAGCATCACTATGGTATTGGATAATCCTCTGTTTGATGTTTAATTCTAGTTGGAAATATCCCACAGTGTTCGCTAATGCTTTAATATTTTGTTGCAGTACTACTACTCAGTGAGGGTCTTCGCAGGTCAGGACCCTGCCTGTGTGTGGGTCGGATGGGTTACCCCGGACTACCATTACTATAGCAACAACTTCAACCTCAGCAAGAACCGAACAGTGACTGTAACCCTGGGTGATGAACGTGGACGAGTTCATGAGAGGTAAGCCCCCTATTTAGCTATTTAGCCCCTATTTACGCCAGTCAGCCATAACAGGTGAAGTAACACTGATTTTCTTGTGGCACCTGTCAAGTGAACAGTCAGTTCTTATACTAGATGTGTTGGAAGAACATAAAGAGGAGCAAATATAGGACTTTGACAAGGGAAGGAGTGCTTCCTGGCCATGTTCAACTAGGAGCAGATCCTGGGATACACCCCGAACTCTCTACAGGGATTATATATCTCATCTGGCCTGGGAACACCTTGGGGTCTCCCACGAGGAACTGGAAAACTTTGCTGGGGAGAGGATCATCTGAAATGACAATGGCCAGATTTGGTGTGGTTGTTACCTGCTAAAAGTGGTTCAAGGAAGGAGGGAGGGTGACACAGTCATGGGTTCTCAAGATTCATTGATGTCTGTTGGGAGTAAAGGCTGGCGCATGGTGGTCCAGTCCCACAGAATACCTCCTGTAGCACAAATTGCTGGAAACCTTAATGATGGCTATGATAGAAAGGTTTTAGAACACACAATGTATTGCAGCTTGCTGAGTATGAAGTTGTGTATCAGATCAGTAAAAGTACCTATACTGGTCCATGCCCACTGCCAAAAGCATCTACAATGGACATGTGAGTGTCAGAACTAGACCATGGAGAGAGAAACATGGTCTGGTATGATAACTCATGTTTTCTTTGACGTCATGTGGATGGCCCAATGGGTGGGAAGAAAGCTATCCGCAGTGGTAGTGTGATGCTCTGGACAATGTTCTGCTGGGAAATGTCCAGTCCTGGCATTATTGTGGGTGTTACTTTGACACCACATACCTGAACATTGTTGTAGATGTCAATGGTGACAGGGTCTCTCAGCAGGATAACGCTCTCTGCCAAACTACAAAAATTGTTCAGGAATACTTGAAGAACATGACAAAGAGGTCAAAGCATTCACATGCCCTCCAAATTCCCCAGTTCTTATTTTGACGGAGCATCTGTGGGCTGAAACCTTGCAACTTCTTGGACTTTTACTGCTATGGTGTTAGTGCTTGATACTACAGAACACTTTTAAAAGTCTTGTGGAGTCCATGCCTCAGTGGTTCAGACCTACACAGTATTAGGCACTTGGTTTTAATGTTGTGGCTTATCATTGAACTAACTGTTACACATGATATCTGTTGCCAGTCACTTAATTTTTTTTTATATCTGCTCCTACCTGACAGTGTGAGGAGGAGTAACTGCTACATGGTGTGGGGAGGTGATGTGACCAGTGCTGCTCACACCTCTAGTCGCAGCAACGTCGACCTGGAGATAGGCTGTCTGATAGACCTGGCCACTGGCCTGGTGACATTCTCTGTCAACGGCAAGGATATATCCACGTCCTACCAGGTACTGAATAAACACACTGTTCAAACAGGAATAAACTGGGCAGAGTCTATACAATGTTTCTCTGTAATCGAACATATTGTGGCTAGCAAATGGAAGTTCTCAATTATAGGAAGACCAGTGGAAATTATAGTGATTTGTAAGGGATGTCAAGTCTAATTGTGTTTAGAAAAGCAGATGCAATGTGCAATGTTGTGAATACCTTTGTTCTTCATTAATGTGATATTGGACAGGCACACAACTGTATATACGGATGCTTTGTAACATCTTCAATTTATTTCAGGGTGTATTAGGACATGCAGAAACTTTGCTAACTCACCATCTACTCATTTATTTATCCATGTCTGTCATTTCACAGTCACTACCTGTCTAACTGTCTATTCAAGCTGCTCAATCCATCTGCAGTTTAGAGTGTTGACCTTGACAGTTGCACATTTTATGCCTTTGCATATTTTCCTAACAAACCAGTGACGTCTGCATTGTGGAATTTTGGACTTAGAATTTGCTTGTTCAGATGTACTTTGAGAACTAAATCTTAAAGAACCTTTCGAAGGGTATAATCTTCTTATGTTCTCCCTCACTGAAATTCTGTGAAGCTTCACCCGGCGCTGACTCATCCTGCCAGCCGACACTCTCGAATGATCATACGTACTCACTAACACACACACACACACTGACAAACACTCACACACACACACGCACTAAGTAGTGGAGTTTTCATGATGCATCATTAAGCCGCTTTCCTCAAGTCATGCTCTCCTGCTCCTGCTCAACTTTTTGATGTGTACTTCCTGATTGGACCTTTTAATAACTTTCTGCTCCTTTCTCTGCTTCAGGTGGAACCAAACACCAAGCTCTTCCCTGCTGTGTTTGTGCGTCCCACCAGCCCTAACCTCTTCCAGTTTGAACTTGCAAAAATAAAGGTACAATTCTTTCATTTTCCCATCACAACAACCTGATTATTTCACAGTATGATGTCTGCAAAACCATAGAAATGTACAAGAAGGAAGCCAGAAGCTAGAAAATCAGAATACAGTATTCTCCTTGACATTGTAACCGCTCCTGCAGTACATTTATTCTCCCTTACAATGTGTTCAGAGATACAAATTCCACACAGGAGGATGCACAGCTATACACCCTCCAGCTGGGTCTACCAGGATAATATTTTATCATGGTTATGTCTGCACCAAAGATACTGAGGGCTTAACTGCAAAGATGGGTACTTGTGTCATTTGTTTGAAGGAGAAAAAAGGAAAAAAAAAAAAAAGTGTGACTGAGCAGGAAAGGTGACACTGAGACAAAAAAACATGACAAATAATTCACAGACAGATTGTGACTGCCTACTGCGGGAAAATGACAGCATCATTTTTTTCCTGGCTTTCTGCTCCAGAGAAGTGTCTTTTTTTACACAACAGCAAAAAGAAAGAACGTGGTCAAAGAGGTCAGACTAGAAAATGGGCTCACAAAGCCATTTAAGTGCTTGTTTGGCATTGAAAAATAGTAATATTCCTTCAAACCCCCCCATTTATCCGTGTTTGTTTGTCCTCTCCAGAATGCCATGCCCCTGTCATCAGCCATCTTCAAGAGTGAACATAAGAACCCGGTGCCCCAGTGTCCACCTCGGCTGGATATCCAGACCATTAATGCAGTGCTGTGGAGCCGGATGCCCAACACCTTCCTCAAAGTGGAAACGGCCAGGGTGAACGAGAGGCATGGCTGGGTGGTTCAGTGTGTGGAGCCTCTGCAGATGTTGGCAGTGCACATACCTGAGGAGAACAGGTACGGCTTGTTACACGCTGGATTCATTCTGTGTATTGCAGCTGATTTTAAAGGTATTTTAACGCACGCTAAATGTTTAATCTGTTCAGGGAGTTTCAAACTGTAACCACTTATTGTGGACCAGCGGCTACACAAAGTGACAACAAGTGACTGTGTTAATTAGTGAAGTGCTGGTCGCTGTATTTAAACTGTGATCAGAGCCAGGTTAACAGTTTCATCTATGTTTGAATTTTTTATGCCAAGCTAAGTTAATTTCCTTCTTGCTCTAGCTTAATATTTAGCATACAAACATGGTCGCAATTTTCCCATTTAACACTCAGCAATGATGAGCTTCCTTCAAACATCAGCACACATTGCACCAAAATGATTCATTGATTAGCTGATCTATAGGAAATTTTTATAGTCAATCATTTGTTAAAGCTTCTCAAAAAGACGATTTGCTGTTATCGTCTGTTTTGTATCATTGTAAACTGAAAAATAAATCTAGGTTTTGGACTGCTGGACAGACAAAATTAGTCTGAAGTTAACACCATGGGGTGTGGAACATATTCATGGGCATTTTTCCACTATGTTGTGACATCTTACTGACAAGCGTAGTAAGTTGTAGGCGGATTTTGGACTGAAAATTCCATTACAGTGTCAAATTATTACTGGTTCTGGAGGAGCTCTGATCAGGCACATCAAACTGCTTGTTTTGTTCAGACAGTGCTCCTGTTTTCATTTTATTATCCATTGCAGCCCTGAACACAAACAAGATAACACAGTGAATGCTGTGAAATGCATTGTAATGCACAGACCTGGCTTACTGGCTTGAAAAACCCACAAGAGGATTAAAAACTTCCAGAGTTTTGTTGAAATTTACAAGTGTTTATTATGTTAACCCTCTGAACCCCTAGCAGTTTCTGGGTATTTTTACACACCGTGGGTTCAGTTTGCAATATAAAGTCCTGCATCTCTATGGAATCAGCACAACGATGCTGAGAAGTAAAGAAGACTCCAAAATGTATTTTGTGTGGTATAGCAAAGTTATAATGCTATAAATTATATATAAAAAGAAAAAAGTAAAGTTGAATTCTTTGATTATTTGTGGACAAAAAAATGAAAAAAACTGGAATCAACCTGTACAGGGGGGAGTGGGGGGAGTGGGGGCGCGACAGGTTAAGCCCCTGACTACTGATCAGATGGTCAGGGGACAGGGGATTGAACCCCACTGCGCCCACTGTTGGGCCCTTGAGCAAGGCCCTTAACCTGTGACTGCTCCCCGGGCGCTGCACCGCGGCAACCCACTGCTCCCGCTATGTATAGTAGGATGGGTAAAATGCAAAGAATGAATTTCTCCAAGGGGATTAATAAAGGTTAGATTATTATTGTTGTTGTTGTTGTTGTTGTTGTTGTTGTTATTACAACAACTTTCCCAATCAATACTGGAAAAATTGTGACTCTACATACTATGGACATTGCACTACTTACATTTTAAATTTTTATATCACTCATATGTCTTCTATCCACTCAATGTGAGCCCAGCCTGCAGTTCAGCTAAGAATCCCCAAATTTTTGTCACATGACTGTAGCTGAGTCACTAATGACTAATGATAGACTTTTTCTGTTTGTTTTTTTTTCAGAATCTGTTTGCTGAAAACAATTTATTTTTGGCCAAATTTTAAATTTAGACATGCAGAAGTAATACTGATTAAATATCACAATTTAAAGCTCATATTTTGTTAACTTTCCAATGGACCTGCACGCCACAGATGAATAGCTTAAAGACTGCCAAAAAGTTGAAAATCCAATGATTCTTTCTGTTTTTACAGCTTCTGGCTTTGATAAATGGAGTAATTTGGGCAATTTTCAAAAAATTATTAGCCCTTCAAACCTATTGGCATATAAATGAGAACATTATAATGTATTCTACAAATATCTGCTCCTTTCTTTCAAAGGTGCGTCGACATCATGGAGCTGTCAGAGCAGGAGGATATGAGGATGTTCCACTACCACACCTTGAAGCTCTACTGTGCCCTCTGCGCTCTGGGAAACACCCGTGTGGCTCACGCTCTGTGCAGCCACCTGGACCAGTCACAGCTCTTATACACCATCGACAATCAGTACCTGTCTGGCATGCTACGTGAGGGCTTCTACAATGTTCTGATTAGCATCCACCTGGAGACTGCCAAAGAGGCACGGCTCATGATGAAAGACGAGTTCATCATTCCAGTCACAGCGGAGACGCGCTCCATTCGTCTCTTTTCCGATGCTTCCAAAAAGCATCTCCCGCCAGGCGTGGGGCTTAGCACCTCTCTCAAACCCCGCCTCAACTTTGTGCCGCCCTGTTTCATCAACACCAAGCGGGAGCACCTGTATAGTCCCCAAATCCCACTGGATGCACTGAAGGAGAAAGCAATATTAATGTTGACAGAGGCTGTTCAAGGTGGCGGGCACCACATCCGAGACCCCGTAGGAGGAGGGGTGGAGTACCAGTTTGTGCCAATCTTGAAGCTCATCAGCACCTTGCTGACTATGGGTGTTTTAGGTAGTGAGGATGTTCATAAGATTTTACTGCTCATTGATCCGAACGTGTTCAGAGAGACACGTGAGGAAGGAGCCATCGGGGCCACAGACAAAGAAGGACTGACAGGGACGGAGGAGAAGGCAGTGGAAGCTGGTGAAGAGGAGGCAGCCAAAGAGGCCAAACAGCCAATGAAAGGACTGCTGGAGAAGAGGCTACCGGAGCCCGTCAAACGCCAGGTAATAGCAAAATGTCATACATGCACACACAACAGACTTCCTCTAACATCATCTTAAATGTGTTAAACTGAAAAACTCTGAAGGCAGATCATCAAAATATGTAAAATCAATGAACATCTCCATCTACAAGTGCCAATTCACTGCTAAAGACTAACACAGCTGTGCTCTCAATCACATGCTCCATAACTGCTCCGATCTAATAGGCCCATTCAGAAGTCAGTCAAACATGAAATGGCTCAGTCTCATATTCAATAATGATCTCTTGAGTAAAAACGTCTCTTTAATAAGTGAGATAATGTGAAGCCATAAGGTGTTTGCATGTTTCTCCTGCTCGTACCAGCTGCGTCTAGACGTGCAACAGTGATGCAACCGTGTCTGTGCTCGTGCAAATGCTCGTCTCCTCCCCTTGTCTGTTCTCCAGATGTGCGAGCTGCTTCACTATTTCTGCGACTGCGAGCTGAAGCACCGCATCGAGGCCATCGTGTCCTTTTCTGACAACTTTGTCTCCAAGCTGCAGTACAACCAGAAGTTTCGCTACAATGAGCTGATGCTGGCGCTCAATATGTCTGCGGCTGTGACGGCAAAGAAGACCAAAGAGTTCAGATCACCACCTCAAGAACAGGTGAGACACCGCCTCCATTGGAAAGGATGGAGAAGTGATTTGACAGCTTCGGACAAACCAGTAAAAATTTAATCAATGTACTAATTTCTGGTACTGACGCCTGTGGTTCCTAAAGTGGGTAAGTATAGGCCAAAGCTGTTGAAAGGTTTTTTAAATGTACATTTGTATTAACCTTTGAAACATCCAACTACTGGGCAATATTTACACAAACTATATTTTATGTTATGCATCATATACAAATTAGTAATGAATCAGTACCTGATTGTTTGCCCCTTGAAAATGTCTGATTTAAGCAAATTTTTACTTTTCACCAGAATGACAGAAATACTTTCATTATTAATACATTGAGCTGTATACTTTAAAACCGGGCACACTCATGCAGATGTTGTCACTTACCCTGTCTGTTTAGACCAATGCTGAACTCAACGCACTAATGGCAATGATAAAAGTAGAATGTGTCCCACCCTGGCTGCTGCAACAAAACTAGTCTTGCATAGTCAAACCGATCTGCACAGCACTGGGAAGCTAAGTGGAAAGTGAGAAAGATGTCAGTCAGACACAGTCTGCACACTCCCACGCACTCCTCTAATGGTCCAAAACAAGTGATATCACTTCTGTGGGTGTCCAGGACCTTTGATTTTTATTCATTGTTTATTTAAAATTGCTTATTTATCTGCAGATCTGCACAGAAACAAAACAGCTGACGTGACGTTTCTATTGAGAATAGACCTGTATTGCTTCACCTATAGATATAATCTTATGTGACATACAACACAGTTGGTAGTAGGAGTGCACATGAAGGCGTGCTGTGAAATATAAATACTATAAATATAAATATATAAACTTATAAATATCATATAAGTTGGAGTCATTATATTTTAAACTGGAAAATTAGCATGCTTCAAAATGACTTGTTACTGCAGGTAAGCCTGCTATTCTGCTGCTACGAGCTGAACGAACTGTAGCATCATTTTTCATCTATGTAGTGCTCCCTTGTGACATCTTCACCCAGCAGTTTCACACCTCTGTTCATGTGATTCTGACTGCTCACATGTCTGCCATGTGATCTTAATGACGCTCGTGTGACGTAAAGGTGCAAATTAGCCACAGAGGGTTAGTGCCAGTGATCGTCCATCACTTAGAGGAAAAATAAAAGAGCATAAATTAGTCTAAGATAACTGACCCCTCGCTGCTTTAAATTACATATGAAATTAGATGATTGAGGGTCAGGTGTCATATAACTGTTGTAGTTTTCCACATACATGGCTAATTTCATTTCCCACCCACAGATTTTATTTTGGTTTTTGTATCGTTGAATTCCCTCATTTTGTCTCCGTGGCTCAGAGAGAATGAGAGCTGTTTCTTCCAAAAGGTCCTGAAAGCTCTCCTCTTATGTGTGTGAGTGTGTGTTGAACAAAGCTTCAAGGCGATTCATCCCCCTTGGTCTGTGATGCCGTTGCTCCAGTGCGAGGACACACTCAACTGCACAATCACACACACACACACATACAGTATCTCTTTAAGGTCACAGCTGGAGACAGAGTTCAGCACTTCTACTTTAATGACATGTCATGGTGTCCTTCGTTCTGTGAGAGCACAGGGAGAATTAGCCACTTAAGCTGTTTTTCTCTCTCTCTCTGTGAATCCCTCAGTAAGATTACATCATGTTCAGGTTGCTTTTGATACTACAGAGCGGAATTACACATCAAGAGACAAATTCATTTTCAAAAATGTGCAGTTTAATTGATTTATTTGGTATATTTATAGTTTTTTTTTTACAGTTTAAACGTGTGTCTTGACTTAACATTTTTAGATCAACATGCTGCTGACCTTCAGTACGGGCGAGGACTGTCCGTGTCCCACAGACATCCAGGAGGAACTCTACGTTTTTCACAACCAGCTGCAGCTCCACTGTGGTGAGTAACAAACCATAAAAAAATGTTACGAGCTGCTTTATTGTTTATGTTTATTACAATACCTGCATTATTGTTTTTTAACAGGAAGCAATAATCTTAAATTGCCCTGATCCATTTCAGTATCATTACACACATTTTACACAGGCAGCTTGCGTGACAATTTAACAATGGGTAAAAAATAAAATAAAATAAACACTGATATGGAAAAGCTCATACACTAATTGCGCATACTTTCCTGCTATTTTGTGAGCTGCCGTTGTGTCGGCATCAGCGTAATTGTACTCGTACTTCTTAAAATGGTTTGTTTTCCCTCTCTGCGTCCCTTTCTGTCTCTCCGATGAGGATTTATAGTTCATTTGCTCTAAGATTGCTCTGACATCTTGATGTTTGATAAATAATTGAATTGCCCAACCCTGTGTGGTACTACTGATCTAATGGTAGTCTCTGCCATGCCGCATAGCACCAACCTGTCATGGCACCCTCCACAGAGAACAATAATAGCTTGAAATTGCAAAGACACCGGGGGAGAGGGATAGAAGACGTACGTCACATACTACAAACGAGATGTCTGTTGCACCTGCAGGAAGGCAAACTCCACAGAGCTACTGTTTCATTATGCTCTATGAATCTAGCGTGTTTGTCTGTTTGTGCTGTGCAGGAATCCCTATGGAGGAAGACGAAGACGAGCAGGATACGTCTATCAAAGGTCGCCTCCTAATGCTGGTGAACAGGATCAAAGGCCAGTCTTACAAAGCAGAAGAGCCCACGGAGAAGGAGCAAGCTGCACCATGTGAGCAAATCACTGCCTTCATTGCAATGAGAAATGTAATAGTGATGCTGTAGCGCCCACTGGATCATTATAACTGGGTGGAACAACTCGTTTCTGATTGGCCTGATGATATGGATTCAAACTGAATTAGTACTCTATTCAGAAGGCATTAAATCAATTATGAAACACCAGCAAGCTGAAAACAATTAAACCTTTGGGAATGGCAAACATTCTATTTATAAGCTTTTACCTCACAGTACAAATGTTCAAGCATTTCACTTTCTCTTATAGCGTGTACAATGTTTGTTATTTACCTGTAAAAGCACCAGCTCTGAACTCACGTGTCGCCCATTTACTCCTCACTACATTATGCTATTTCATGGCCTCGTTCACCTCTTTTTGTACAAGCTCTCTGTCTCTGTTCCCGGCACAGAGGGAGGCGGAGGAGAATTAACAGGAGGCGCTCCTGTATTGCAGTTTCGAGCACCCTCAGTCTTGCCTCTATTTGTCTGCCGGTGTCATGTGGACTGAGTCACCGGGTAGCAGTCATTTCCATTTCAATTTCTTTTCAATTTCATTATGGTAATACGAAGCCTGGTGGAAGAGAGGCTCCGGAGTGAAGAGCATCCTCTGTCAGCCGCCGCAAGACGCGGGCGAGAAGAAATGAGAGAAGAATAAAAAAAAAAACACGGGCGATAAAACCAAATCCTTCACCTGATTAAACCCATAGACACATACATGCGTGGACTGGAAATACTACACAAGGTTGAGCGCGCACACGGCAACAAAAACCTTCAATCACCGATCTCAATCATTGGGGTGCCGGTAACGGTATAAATGCAGAGCAAGCTGTATCTAATTTCCTATCTCCAGTACCACTCCGGTTAAAGGACCACCAATCAACTGACTGATTGTGAATTATTATTTAACTGGTAAACAAAAAACACTCTACCTTGTCTTGCTGGCCTTGAAAGTTCAGCTTAGATTTGGATATTTTGAGTTTTATTTATTGATGTATGTCTCAATTAGTCCTACAAATTACCTTGCTCTGGCAGTAAAACAAGGCACATATATCAGCCTTTATATAAATAGCAATGTGAATGATGGTTTTTTTTTCTACTCTTCAAAACCCTTCTAAGAATCCACTAGAAATCTTGCCATCTCAGACTATTCTTGAGTGATGCAGACAAGAAGAAGTGGCCAGATTGCACACGGGTACATTTGGGCTAAACCCGGTGTTGCTGACTGCAGACGCTGAAAGGCAATCTCTCCCCAGGGATTTGGTACGACCCTGACAGAGCAGCATATAAGACCACCACACACATCTCTGGGAGCAAGCAGCAAGGTGGGATGAAAATAGAAGAGTGTGCGTCTCTTCCCTGTGGAATGCTTCGGGTCATTGTGGCGATGGTCTCAGCAGGGGGGTTTTGTAAGGTCTGACAGATCAGAAACGTAATTTTCATTGGCAACCGCAGCTCGGGAGCATCACACTACTTTTGAACAGCTGAATGCTTCAGAAAGCACAGGAAGGGAGTGGAATAATAGAAAATCTGCTAAAAGTGGTTTTTAATTTGAATAATTTTGTGATTGCACATGTTTGTAGTGAGACTTAAATCTTGATTGGAAGCCAGATTTGTTTGTCTTCTCTTAGTTGGGACTGTTTCCTTTCCCCCTTTCAATGGCTTTAGCGCAGTAGAGCCAGATGCATTGTCTGGAAATATGATTTATCTTCAAGAGCTTCCAAGAGCCACACAAGCACCGCTAATATCAGCACGCTAATATTTCTTCAGTAGAAAGTAGTTCTCGTTAAAAGTGTACACATTGTGTTCTGTGGATGAGGGTTGTTCAGATTAACAGCTTGTTTCAAAATTAACATTCAGAAAATTCAGCTGCAACACAGGAAGATTTTAATATTATACCACACAATAAATTGCATTCACCTCCTCTGTTTTGGTGCCATTTCAAAGCTATATCAAATTAAGTCTGACCAGCAAATTAGCCACATTCTGCTAGGATGAAGCTAGAGTATGTTTTATACTATTTAAATGCTTTCTGTACCTTTTGATCATTTGGATGAAACACCGTGTAACATGAATTGGAAGAAAAAAGTTCACCTGAAGCCCTGTGAAATACCCAAGGACATTAATACAACACTCCAGTTATGAATTATGTAGGCCTTTACCCGATTACATTGCAGTGACAGTCCATTTTTTATTAATATTATCATTTACATTTAAATGATGGTTCGGAAAACACTGACATTTCTGCCATTCATAGTAATCAATGAAGTCATCTGCTGTGCCACATGCATAAATTGCGTTCAGCCCTTTTTTTTCAATTTGAAGAAAAGTCATTCTACATTTGTGTGTTCGGTGCAACACAGCATCTAGAAACAGAACTGCTGGTCATCAACAAAAAGTGTCATTCAAATGGACCTAATGATGCAGCTGAATAAAAAACTAAAGGTACACTGAAATTTGAGCGATAATTTATATTAAAGGGACCTTGTTTGGTTTGTAACATGCATACGGATGGGATTTACATCCTGCAGTTGGATATATTCATTTCAAATTAGTTTTTGATCCTTAAGAAGAAAACCTTTTATGAAAAGAAGACACATCTATCTAGTAGATGCACAGACAGTATATTAAAGATGAATGTAGGCACCATGAAGTCACCCCCTAGTTTGTGGATAACTGTTTGGAAGCCTTGAATTTGGAATTTGGACTTTTGAAATACGATGTGACGACCGAGGGTTAGATCTGACTGGGAACTCCAGGACAGTTCACATTCCCGTAATGTGGGCAGTGGTGGCCTAGTGGTTTGTGAAGCGAACTTGTAACCGGTGGGTTGCCAGTTCGAGTCCCCGGACTGGCAAGAAGTTGAGGTGGGAAAGTGAGAGCAACCGCTTGTCCCAGTCACCACCACTGTGGGCCCTTGAGCAAGGCCCTTTACCCCTGACTGCTCCCCGGGCGCTGCACCGCGGCAGCCCACTGCTCCTAGTATGTATAGTTAAGGTTAACTTAGAATAGGATGGGTCAGATGCAGAGAAGGAATTTCCCCAAGGGGATCAATAAAGGTTAGATTAGATTAGATGTCACCACTTGTCTATCTTAAGTTGGTCACACTCTAAAGCACATTCTGCTTTATCATCTGTTTTACCCTAAATGGAGCCATCATTTACAAAATGACCACCATTGTCCATTGAACTAGTGCATTTTTCCTGAGATAATGAATCAAGTAAGCAGTAGGGTAATTTTTTAAAATAGATTTCTATACAATTGGACTTAATTTTGCAACCTGTAAAGTCACCTCCTGCTGGCCAACAGAAGGAATGCAGATTCTCTTCTGCATTGTCTTCACTTTTCAGACCTGCAGATGTGCCATAGGGAAAGATTAGACGTACTGTTGCATCCTCAAACTAGGTGAGGTTCAGCCTCCAGGTGCCATAAACATCTGTACTAATTTTCATGACATTCCATCCATTAGCTGTTGAGTGATTCATCTTTGAAGTCATTCCACTAGCATGACTAACACTGCTAAGTCGTGTTTTGATTTGTCCTTTTATTATATATTGTGTGTCCAATAATAATAGATAGTTTTGTTTTGTTCAGAACTAGACATATTTTATTTGTAGCTGTGTGAGTGTATGTGACATTTATTGGTATATTTTTTTAAAAGAGGGTTTTACGAGGAGGCAGTAGGATAGCGAGTGAAGAAGACATAAAATATTCTGTGCTGTGACTCCGGCTATAACTTCTCCTCCCCATCACATCATCTCACTCCCAGAGACCCTGAAGATACAGACGGCGCCGTTGCCTTGGCCATTATTTCATAAGAATGAAGTAAAAGGAGCGCAGAAGTCGTTTTCCTCCTCTGATGAATGGTTCATCCAGCAGGAGCATTTAATGCTCAGGCATGACGACTTGCCTCGAAGAAATCCGTGAAAGCGAGAGCAAGGGAGTTGTGTGTGAACTCTTACACCATAAAAGAAGCTGGCTTCCATCGGTGTAAGTCAACACTGGCCAGATTTGTATGTTAGGGTGTAGTGAGGGGAAAGTGCTGGAGGGGTGTATTCAACAGCAAAGCAGATGGAGAGAGAACGAGTGAGTGTGTTTGATCGTGTGACAGAGTGAGAGTCAGGTGTTGTGGAGCCTGTTGGCTCAGAGGAAGAAATGTCGCTTCTCGTTTTGGAAAAAGCCGGTGCTTCTGCCCTTTCTCTGACACCCACGCGCCCCTCGGCAGCAGGATCTGTTACAGCTGACATTCAGCTGGTTCCCCACCCAATCTCACACAATACAGACACACACACCCTTGCACTGATTGACAACCCAGTGTCGAAGAGTCATTCGAAAACCAGCACATCCAATCAACCAAACTGACACGGGGACCTTAAAAATGCAATCACCTAATTGCAGTACTTTTAAGGAAACCAGTTCTGTTTAAATTACTTCATCTTTTATGGTTCTGAATTGTTTAATTGATGTCTTTCTCTCCTTTGTGTATTCATACCCCAAGAACAAATATACATCCTCACCCACACAGCCTATTGATCCAGTTTTAATGAAGCCTTAAGGGTAACCCGCATACGAGCTGTCCAAACAAATGTCTTCTTTTAACCTCAGAAGCAGAACTATTAATATCTTATCCTCTTCCCTTCCTTATTCTTTACGTAACACGGCTTCGTTTCCGCTCCACTGAAAATGTGCCTTTCCGTGAATGAGCTCGCAAACTGTGTTTTATTTTCTGCAGAGTAGAAAAAAAAAGGTCTGACATTGTTGAAACACACCTGATTACCTCTGCTGTAAAAGAGGCAGCCGACACACACACCGTTTTTTTTCTTCCTCAACCCGAAACCATGTGAAAGACTTTGAAAGATCTGTCTGTCTCTTTGTGTTGTTCTGTGCTCAAGGTCTTATTTGCATCACTGAGCCAGGTCTTCCTTTCAGTGCTCAAGCACTGGCTGTTAAAAAAACGGAGCACCCAGTCAAGTGGAGACTCTTTCAGCCTAATGGAGCTTTGTGTTGGGATTTGTGTGTTAATGTGCATCTTCGTGTGTATAAGTGCCTCAAGGAGGTTGCTATCTCTTTGTGCGACCTCTGTTAATGGAAGGGGATATATTTTTCTTTGAAGGCCAAAAATATACAGTAAGGCTTACAAGACAGCACAGTGAGCACTTCACTGCCAAAGCACATCTCCTCTTACCATTTAATACGAGTAAATCCTGTATTGTTTTAACCAATATTCATTTTTAGAGAGAAATACTGTTACAACACCTAGCCGTATCATTTTCCTTGTTATAAATGTAAATTTATGCTTATAAGGTAGTTTTAATGATCTCTGAAAGCAATATAGTGTAGGAAGTTGCATAATATAACAATACGTAGGCGATATTAAAGCTGCACTAATCCATATTTTTGTATTATTAAATGAAAGGTTGGGCTGCACGGTGGAGCAGTGGTTAGCACCGTCGCCTCACAGCTAATAAATCCCCGGTTCGCGTCCCGGTTAGGATGCCTGGGATCTTTCTGTGTGGAGTTTGCATGTTCTCCCTGTGCAGCGTGGGTTTTCACTGGGTACTCCGGCTTCCTCCCACAGTCCAAAAAATGCCGGGGTTAATTGATGATTGTAAATTGTCTGTAGGTGAGAATGTGAGTGTGCTTGGTTGTTTGTCCTGTGTGTGGCCCTGCGACGGACTGGCGACCTGTCCAGGGTGTCCCCTGCCTTCGCCCTAAGTCGGCTGGGATAGGCTCCAGCCCCCCGCGAGGATTAAGCGGTGTACAGATAATGGATGGATGGAAATGAAAGGTTTGTTTGTTATGTCCAGAAGGTCACTTGTAATGATGAATCCACAGAAAATTTTGATCAAACTCCGTAGTTCCTCTTAGGTCTGCTGAGCATTTTAGCATCTTTCAACCCATTGTGGGTTTTATGGCCAGATCTTTAACGTTCTGAGTCACTCCCACCGCTCATGAGTCGCAGTTCTTAGTGAAAAAGTTCTGCATGCCCCACACCAAGTGACAGAGAGACAAAGTTGGCGACTTGCTACAGTGAACTTCCACTTCTCCTGAAACTCCCTCAAAAATCATTTCATTGCAGCTTTAATTATGTTTAATGATGTAATTTTCATTCATCTCTGAGAAGGGGAGACGTGTAAAGGTCCCTTGGCAAGAGATATGTCCATAAAATGCATAAGTTTTACGGCTTAACTGCTATTATATAATATATAATGTCCAAGGTCACTTCAGTAATTTTACATGCTATGATTTGCATTATAAGTGCAGGATCATTTAAACAGGGTAATATCCTTGTTTGAGTTATCCAGAGTGTATGATTATGGTATTTTGTCAAATACAGCGTAGTATGTCAGCAAAGTTTCTTGTTTGTTTCATTTAGAATGTGTTAAAAGTACGAAATTTGCTGTTACCACATATTCAAATTTTTTGAAAAAACAGGTTTCCTTGATTAAGAGGACTTCTGTCATCTTGACTCAACTTTCTTTCCAGCCAATCTGAAGGAGCTCATCTCTCAGACCATGGTCAGCTGGGCCCAGGAGTGTCACATCCAGGACCCGGAGCTTGTCCGCAAGATGTTCAGCCTGCTGAGGAGGCAGTACGACAGCATTGGGGAGCTGCTCCGGGCCATGAGGAAGACGTACACCATCAGCGCTGTCTCGGTGCAGGACACTATAAACCTCCTGGCTTCCCTCGGTCAGATCCGGTCCCTCCTGTCTGTTCGTATGGGAAAGGAGGAGGAGAAGCTTATGATTGATGGACTGGGGTAAGGCACATAGTTTTCTTTTGTCCAATTTTCCTTTATTCTTTGAACTCTCCAGATTGACTAGAAAACACATAATTTGTGATGGCAGCTGTAAACTCAGATGGGTTTTTTTTCAGCTTTTTAGTGAATATCTTATATTCTGTCTCTCTCTTTTTATATTTACCAGTGACATCATGAACAACAAGGTGTTCTACCAGCATCCAAACCTCATGAGAATACTGGGAATGCATGAGACTGTCATGGAAGTCATGGTCAATGTCCTCGGAGGAGACAAGTCCCAGGTTTGACAACTTCTACCTCTATATTAATCTGTGCTTCCTCAGGCACCCGCAGAGTTCACGGCACCTCCTCACCAGAAACAATGTTCTCGCTAACAGAGCGCTTGTGTTTTAGTCCAGTTTTGTATGTTATCATTTGTGTGGGAACTATGGTCGCAGGATGAGTGTTCATTAATGAAGAAGTGGTCCTGACAACAACAGAGTCTAGGCAGAAGGGCAGAAAGGGCAGCATGTGGCCGACTGTTTGGCTGGCAGTGTGTGAAGAGGTCAGACCTTTTACACATTAATTAGGAATGAAGACATGCAGGGGAATTTAGAGTAACAAGCCTAAAGGAAGTTATTACAGTAAACTCAGTACCCCAGAGTAAGCAGCAACTGCTTCAAAACCACTTGTTGTCAAATTAGTCTTTTTAGGAGACAGTTTGGTAGCATGCTTGGAAACAAAATCTCAGGACTGAATTATGATGTCTTCTCTTGAATTAAAATCCAAGAGAAGAAGAGAGGATGTTTGACTCTACTTAGTCTGTATGTGCCACCCTACAGGAAATTGCCTTCCCCAAGATGGTGGCCAGCTGTTGTCGCTTCCTGTGCTACTTCTGCCGGATCAGCCGTCAGAACCAGAAAGCCATGTTTGACCACCTCAGCTACCTGCTGGAGAATAGTAGCGTGGGCCTAGGTGAGTACAGCTCTGTTTAATATTTCACATGTTGATTGGAGATTTGTCTAATGACTGCTGATGCCAAACTACTGCATGATTTTACTTGATGGAGGTGAAAGATCTCAACAACTTTAAGAATGTAGGACATGCAAGAGGATGCAAGGTACCTGAACATAAAGATGTGTGGTGGTTGCCATATTCTCCGACAAAAAGAGCCAAACATATCTATAAAACAAACTCCACAGTGTATGAAAGATGAATTGCAAAAACTGCCTCCTGCATTCTCATTAATATCGGTGATGCATTGTAACCACCCTTTGGCCACCAGCGGACTTGTTCTTTTCCTCTGAGCTCACATACAGACGGGTGACAAATCAAAGAAAAACTAACAAAAAGTTTCTTAGAAAAGTGTTTGGTCAACTCGTGCCACCAGAACAGCTTCAGTGCTCCTTGGGTTTGACTTTTCAAATCTCTTGAACTTTACTGGAGGGATGGAACACCATGCTATTCCCTCATTTGGTGGCTTGATGATGGTGATGGAGAGAACTCTCAACCATTTTGGTCCAACATCTCCCATAGGTGTTCAACTGGGTTCTGGATGTGGCTACAGTGAATTTCACAGAATCCGATTCACATCATTTTCATGTTCATTAAACAATTCAGTGACCCTTCATGCCATATCGATGGGTACATTGTTATCCTGGAGGAGACCACTCCCACCATAATAGAAAAGCTTCATCAGAGAACAAATGTGACCACAGAACCACTGTGTACTGATTTGCAGTGACGGTGGATCCAAACCATAGAAGCAAAATCAAAATCAGAATCAACTTTATTGGCCAAGTTTGCACACACAAACAAGGAATTTGACTCCGGTGTATCTTTGCTCTCTAAGTACAAAAAAAACACAAAACAAAAACCTAAGCACTAAAGATAAGGTAAAAGAATAATAAAAGAATATAAACATGAACATCCATAAATAACAGTATTTACAGTGTGTGTGGAAGTGGCAGGGTTATTGAGGTAGAATGGTACAAGTAGTGCAAATATGCATCAGTGTGGGTTATTGTACAGTGGTCCTGAGTCTCTGTGACTAGTGAGAGTTCATCAGGGTAACGGCCCAGGGGGAGAAACTGTCTCTGTGTCTGGTGGTTTTGGCGTACAGTGCTCTCTAACACCTACCGGACAGAAGGAGTTTAAAAAGTTTGTGCGCGGGCTGTGAGGGGTCTGCAGAGATGTCACCCGCCCGCTTCCTGACCCTGGACAGGTACAGGTCCTGGATGGAGGGCAGGTCGGTCCCAATTATTCTCCCTGCAGACCTAATTGTCCTTTTTAGTCTGTGCCTGTGCTGTTTGGTGGTCGATCCAAACCAGACAGTAATGGAAGTGCAGAGGACTGACTGGATGATGGCGGTGTAAAAGGTGATCAGCAGCTCCTGTGGCAGGTTAAACTTCTTGAGCTGTCGCAGGAAGTACAACCTCTGCTGGGCCTTTTTACAGACAGAGTCTATGTGGGGAGTCCACTTCAGGTCCCAAGAGATTGTGGATGCCCCCACAACATACAAGAGCCACTGGAAACCAAACTCACTGTAGGGGGCAAGGGTTCCAGTTTTCCCTTTAATTTGCCACCCATCTGTATATTAGCAATTCTCTTACACACACACCTGAAAAGAGCACACGTAAGAGAGTGTCTTCTTTTGATGCACACAAACTTGAAGGCATACACACATGACTTCATATATTGCTTTTGAGTCAGGTGGCGCCAGGTTATGTCTCAGTATAAACCAAATAATAATGAAGTCTCAGAAAAAAATGTAATTTGAAAGTATACAAGCAATAACCACAGAGTACCAATGTGTTTGAGTGTACAGTGCTACATAAACTGGTTCCTACAAACTCTGTTAAACCTAATATAACTGAAGCATCTGGTGCAAACTGAACACACACTCATGTTAACTGCTGGCTGGCATATTAGTTACTGGTGATATTCCAAAAAGGGGAAATACCACCCCCTGCTGTTTGTTCAGCATCAGTTGAAGTGTGCACACTGGCACATTGTAGCTGTCTAGATATACTAGTACTAGTATAAGATAGAACAGAAGTGGCTGTAAGAAGCTGAGCCTATGTGTGTTCTTTCTTTGTGTTTTAGCTTCACCAGCTATGAGGGGTTCCACTCCTCTAGATGTGGCTGCTTCCTCAGTCATGGACAATAACGGCTTGGCTCTGGCACTGGAAGAACCTGATCTGGATAAGGTAAAAAAAAAGAAAAAAAGAATTTCAGTTACTGCACAGTCAGGGAGAAAGTCAGTTGAAAGTGGAGGATTTACACATGCATAATTGTCTTTAAAGAAGGAGATACCCAAACTACAACCACCAGGGATGGATAGATTATATGTTTTGGGTAACATGTGATGTGATGTATGTAATGTATCTGCAGGTGGTCACCTACCTGGCTGGATGTGGTCTCCAGAGCTGCCCAATGCTTCTGGCTAAAGGTTATCCAGACATCGGCTGGAACCCCATTGAGGGAGAGCGTTACCTGTCCTTCTTGCGGTTTGCTGTCTTTGTCAATGGTACAAATACTGTCACCATCCAGCCTCTTTTTAATTTCATCTCTCTCTTTCTGTTTATTCTTGTATTGTTTGCCTATCTAAACATGCAGAGAAATATAGCAAAGGTGTGAAAGACCTTAATTCAGCTGTTTAGTCTACAAAGAGTTTTGTCTGAGGCTAAGAAGTACTGGTATTTGTACATTTTATATTTGTCTTCCAGGAGAGAGTGTGGAGGAGAATTCCAGTGTCGTGGTCAAACTGCTCATCCGTCGTCCGGAGTGTTTCGGACCTGCCCTGAGGGGAGAGGGAGGGAACGGTCTCCTGGCTGCCATGAAGGAAGCCATAAAGATCTCTGAGACGCCTGCTTTGGACCTGCCGGGCTCCGTCCAGGGATTCAGCTCTGATGTGTAAGCCATAAAAATCAAACATATCCTATAAAATCAATGCTGAGGACTTACCTTGAAGATTAGCTGCTGATCCCCTTTGTCTTGCGTCTTAGCTATGATGCCCTTTAAAACTGTTCTCCCTCTTTTTGTTCTGCCTCCTCTCCTCATTTTATTCCACTGTTAGATCTGGTGATGGTGATGACGAGGAGGAGGTGGTCCACATGGGAAATGCCATCATGTCCTTCTACTCTGCGCTCATTGACCTGCTGGGACGCTGTGCCCCTGAGATGCATGTATGTTTGTAAGAAGCTGTGACATTTTTGTTGTTTTTCCTGAACTCTGTTGTCTTATTTCTGATACACTTGCTTTTCCTTTCTTAAGCTCATCAACAAGGGCAAAGGTGAAGCTCTGCGTATTCGTGCCATCCTGCGCTCACTGGTGCCAACTGAGGACCTTGTAGGAATTATCAGCATACCACTCAAAATGCCCATCACCAACAAAGGTACTGGTCAGGGTTTCCACTCTAATGACACCTTTAAACTTCCACCAGACAACACCACCTTCTTATTTGCATGTTACGACAGCACGCATGAAAGTACAGTGGTGGCGAAACTCTGCGCATTCAGTGCAAAGTGGAAAGTTATTGATTTCATTTCACTGCTCATGCCTTTTTAATCAGCACAACGCTTTACTGCACACTCCCATGGCTCAGAGTAAGCCAGATCATTTGTATAGCGAGCTGTCTTGCTCTATTGATTGATCTGCATAAGCATGGCAACGCTCGCCTCTTAAATTTGCTGCTGTGAGCACCGCCACACAAGCTTTGTCAGCAGGCCAAGAGTGAAGACAGCGAACCGAGGCTCCGGCAACAGAAAACTGCTGCATGCTGCCTAATGAATACACATGACTCCCATAATCAGAAAAGACTTGCCATTATGTACTGTACGCTTTTCCCTCGGTATTTCGCGGCTCCACACCTGCGTGGATTACGCTGTTCAAGATGCTCTGCCTTCATTTGTCTGTCTCAATCTCTCTCAGATGGGTCGGTGACAGAGCCAGACATGTCAGCCTGCTTCTGTCCGGACCACAAGGCCCCCATGGTGCTGTTTTTAGACAGAGTGTATGGCATCGAAGACCAAAGCTTTCTGCTTCACCTGCTCGAAGTGGGTTTCCTGCCTGACCTGAGGGCTGCTACCACTCTGGATACGGTAGGCAGAGCTGAGAACAGTGTTTGAGAGAAATAATGAATCGCCAGCCACTGTAACATGAACTTCATCAAGGAGTTTCAGAATCAATAATATTGGGAACCTTTTATACTAATGAGGAGCTCCTCATTAAGCCTAGGTTCTAGTTTCATTATATTTGATTAATGTAATTGTGCTTTACTCTTATTTATCAAGAAAAAGTTTATAGAGTTTTAAGTAGATGAACAAAATCGTTGGAACAAAATGCTGGATTGCTTAACTCTAAACTCTCAAATCCATATGGTGCAGATTTTCAGATGAAATGAATCTATCATCACGTAATTTGTTTAAAGGGTTTGTTTAAAACACGGCATCACACAAGGGAAGAAAGGTTGTTTTCAGCATCTGGCCATCAATTAAGTCAGTTATTCTGGAAGCTTGTGTGTGAGTTCTGCTGAGTTCCTAGACAGTAAAGAGAGCCTTTAGCAAAGACTTGGACCTCTATGACACTTGTTTTCTTTTTTTTTGCTCTGGCCTTCCCTAAGGCTGATGTTTGTCCTGGTCAACATTGTTAATGTGGCATTATCTGTTATTCCTGACTGTTTACACTGACAGACACTCACTTGTCTCACTCACTAACTTAATGTAATCCATGCATATGTGAGAATCTGAGGTCTTTGCGGTTGTAATATTACCTGGCTCTGCTTACAAAGAATAAAGAAGCAAAATCTTTTGCAAAATTTGCTAACAAAAGCCACCCTCAGCTACTAGTCATATCACTTCAAGAAAGGCTCACAGCAAAACTGCTACCAACATGTGATTTTTCTTTTGGCAGAGTGTTATTTTCTATTTACAAACTGTAGTTCCACTTTAACTTGTAAATGTTAACACAGTCTTTTCTCTCTACAGGAAGGTCTGTGCACCACAGAGACAGCTCTGGCTATGAACCGCTACATTGGTTCAGCCATGCTGCCCCTCCTCACCCGCTGCGCCCCTCTCTTTGCCGGTACCGAACACTACGCCACCCTCATCGACTCCACTCTGCACACCATCTACCGCCTTTCCAAGGGACGTTCACTGACCAAGGCGCAGAGAGATGCAATAGAGGAGTGCTTGCTGTCTGTTTGCAAGTAAGGAGCACAAGAAACTTTTCTAACTTTTTCTAGCTGGTGATAACACACACTCATATCTCACCTGGCAGGAATAGCGAAGATCAACAGCATATTTTATCAGCTTTCTAGGGAAATTCTACTGTAACTCAGAGCCCAGTTTCCATAAATATTCTTCCAAGTCAGTGCGACAAAATTGGTCAGAGTCTGAAGATGTCATGTTTAAAGGCAGCCCTGGGCAGCAGCACTCTTATCTCTGCCTCACCCTATTCTGCAGGCACCTTCGTCCCTCCATGCTGCAGCAGCTCCTGCGCCGCCTCGTCTTTGATGTGCCCTTGCTGACTGATTACTGCAAGATGCCTCTAAGGGTGGGCAACAGTTTCTTCACTTCTTTCACTCTTTTTAAATCCCTTTGTCATCCTTTATCTCACATTCCCTGATGCTTTGCCTGCATGCCTCACTTTTGCCTCATTTTGCCTTCTGCCTCATTATCTGACTGTTGCTTCTCATCTCATTTCTTTTTTCTCTTTTCCTTTTCTACATAATCTAACCTCTTTTTTATCTGTGTGGCCGCTGCTTGGTTACGCTTTACTCCCCCAGTTTTTTAGATTGTCAACTTGGTGGCGAGCTACCAACAGCTTATTTCCACCAACTCAAGAGAAGGTGCACTTTTAATGTAATATAACTGGTGTTCACCTCTCTCTTTCTCACACACACATTCAGAGGTGCACAGTTGCATCACACCTGTGGTGTTAATCATCTGGTGTGCAAGAAGTGGGCAGCTAGAGGAGGGAAAACAAGGGGATGAAGTACTGGACTGTGTGATTACAGGCTTGTTGGCTCCACTGCTCCACTCCATCTGTCAGGCCACAGGAGAGAAATACTGGAGCTGTAATAGATTGTGACTGGCCTGTGAAATGGAAGACAGAGTTGTTCCTCACTTTCATTTGCAAATTTTGTATTTCATTTGAATGGGAGAAAAGATTCCCTTTGAGGTGCTGTTTATTATGCACGCGTGGCCGAGGGCAAGTGTGTTGTGAGTGTGTTTACAGGTAGCATGCATGCTGATTACCCGTCACTGAAAACACTCTGAGCTGTCTAAATTCTGTATTTATATTATTGTGTCTTGCCCTTTGCTCTCTTTGTGACCTCCAGCTGCTCACCAACCACTACGAGCAGAACTGGAAGTTCTACTGCCTCCCGTCGGGCTGGGGCAGCTTTGGTACAGCATCCGAGGATGAACTTCTACTCACCAAGAAGATCTTCTGGGGAGTGTTTGACTCTCTGTCCCAGAGGGTGAGATGTAACCCATCAGGTTTATTTTGTTAATTAGATCTTTTATAGTTTCTTCATTTTGACTTCATGATGGTCATTTACATGTTCTTGTCAAACAGCTGACATCTACTTCTTGTTGAAGAACATTTTATAATAGAGTGTGTCACTAAAATGCTCAACAAAAATGATAAACAGTTCAATAAGAGTAACCTAATCCATCACAGTCTCGATTAACATGTATGTATGCAAGGGACTGATTGGCTCAAATACCTTGAGGTCTGTTAGCAATGCAGATGGCTGGACTCAGCACATCTCTCTAAATGCCCACTCATGAAAGGAGGCTGTGCAAAGGGCCGGTTTGAAAACATCAATATCTGGACAGCCATCATTGATCCAAAGCCTCCCGGGCGGTGATTCTTCAGCTTTTAGAATAATTCTTCATTAACGTCTCTTCCGCTGGCTGCTGTACTGTTTCTCTCAGACCGGAGTGGCTGTACAGCTTTATTTAGCTTTAACAAACAACTAAATACATTACTTTACATTTGTTAAGTAACATTTCTAGTTGCAGAGATGTGCTATAACAACATTTTAGAGGATACATTTTACATTTAAGATTGCTTTTTCTCTCTCCTTGTGCAGAAGTATGACCCAGAGCTATTCAAGATGGCCATGCCTTGCCTCAGTGCCATAGCTGGAGCTTTGCCACCAGACTACGTAGATGCCTCCATTAGTACCACTGTGGAAAAGCCTGTGTCTGTAGACGCTCAGGGCAACTTTGACCCCAAACCCATCAATACTGCTAAGTAAGCCATTTCAGAGCCAGATATCTATGAGAAATATACAATCAGCCTGACTAATTACATTGTATTTGTAATGACATGTACAGCACAACCGCACGTGACTTAACTAACATGCATTTGCACACATTTGTAGACTAATTGACACACTTTTTTTTTTCTAGCATTGCTCTTCCAGAGAAGCTTGAGCATTTTGCCAACAAATATGCCGAGCACTCCCATGAGAAATGGTCTGCAGAGAAGGTAAGGCCAAAGATAAGAGCCTCCACCAGGGGAAATGGGTATTAAATGGTGCACTATTAGACTCCGAGCAAGTCATGAGTGTTGTAAGAAAAAGATGGGATAGTAAAAATGTCTCACCTTGGAGAAATATTGCGCAGGACAATAATCAACTGAAAAGCATTTCAGCCATATAAAAGTGGGAAAAAATCAATTCAGATCAATATGTCCATATTTTACTTTTTGCTATATCGCAGCAGTTTTCCCTTTTGGTAATGTTTCTTTTTGTTGTAACCAAAAGAGAGACTCTGGGCATGCTGACAATAACCGTGGTAGTCTCTGAGCGGAAGACCTCTGCTTTCTTTTGTGCCAGCTGCTTAGTTTGCATTGTGCATCTGTCAAAAAATATTTTGCCAGAGCTGAGAATGGCAAGAACTGAGTGTACCATCACTTCTTAATGTGTTATGAGTGCTTGATCGTTTAGCCAGTATTTCAAATAATACATCTCATATACATACATACATGAGGATGGTTTTCACCCTCTCTGTTTGTGCCTCAGGTGTTGCTGGGTTGGAAATATGGAGACTGTGTGGATGAGAAAGCAAAGACTCACCCTCAGCTCAGGACTTATAAAGCCCTGACAGAGAAGGTACATTATGTTGAATGTGAGATTTGTAAATAATATTGAAAAGATAACGTAAAGCTTAAGGCTTCTGGGAGTATTCTTTGTTCTCAATTTCTGTGTCTGTGCATCAGGAGAAGGAGATCTACAGATGGCCAATAAGAGAGTCCCTGAAGAGTATGTTGGCGATGGGCTGGAGCATCGACAGGACTAAGGATGGAGAGAGCATGTCTCAACAGAGGGAGAATGAGAAAATGAGAAAGATATCTCAGACTTCACAGGTAAAGTGCAAAGACTAATGTTTCTGTCTCAGAATAAAATTGGAAGCACAAAAAATGTCATTGCTGTTGCATCACACCAGAGCATTAATAATGTGTTGTCAAAGGTTCAAAATGCATCAAGGCTAAGGTATTGTATGCAATGAAAAAATGTCATAAAATCAAGTCTCCTGTAAATTGTTCATTTCCAGTATAAAGCGTGTGGATATAGTAATATTAATGCCTGAAAAAAAATCTCATCTTTTATGACACATACTTTTTCTCCTAAACAAACAGGTTTATGAATGCCATTTAGATCATCTAGTATGGATTTTAAACTGACTTGTATTCAAAACTATTAATTTTATGAAAATGGGTTGACAGAAGCCCGACTTACGCATTTACACATTGCTAATAGCTAAGTGTTTCAACAGTTTATTGTATCTTTTTGCTATTTTAAGTTGCGTAACAATAAGTTCTAGCTGACTATTTCAGCCATTTATTTACTTCATGTCAACTTTTCCACAATCCTTTACTTTACTTCCACTATTTTAAGATATTTTTACCAATTATGTCTCGATAACTTTGACTTTGTTCTTACTTTTTGCTAGCTGTTTGACAATGTTTATCATTGGCATTACGTCAAGCTAACTATTTCAACTGTTTATTTACTTTAGCTGACTATTTCACAATGTATTCTTTTTGCTTTTTCTATTTAAACTTTTTTTTTTTTTTTACATTTATGTCTAACTGTTTCGACAGTTTTTTGCTTTCAGCTAATGTTAACTATTTCAACATTTTTTCTTTTCCTTATTTTTTTGTGCTGGTTATTTAAAAAAAACTTATTATTAGCATAACTGCTAGCTAACAATTTCAATCGTTTGTTTACTTTTAGCTAATAATTAGATTTTTGTCTTTATTTTTGCTATTTTAAGTTGCTTTTAACAATTAGACCTAGCTAATTGTTGTAACTGTCTTTTTTAACTCATAGCTAATGTTAATTTTTTCAGCATTTTTTTCCTCATTTTTTCCTCAAGTTTTCTCAATGGTAATCATTAGCTGTACTTTCTGCAAACAATTTCAACTGTTTATCCATTACTTTTTATCTATTATTTTCTATTCTATATTTTGTTATTCATTTAAAATGATAATTTATATTTTTAACTGAGTTTGCTGCTTTCACTCACAGTGCCACTTGTCAGCAACTTTGCTACTTTATGCAGTTGTAAGCATGCTAATCAGACAGTTATTTACTGAGAAGGCAAAGCTGATTTTGTTGCTAATTTCTTTCCACAATGGACTGAAATCATAACAGCACAGAATAATCCTTTAACAAATGTTGTTAGAGCAGTAATCTTATGTTATCCAAGAGTTAATTTTTAGCACACAGTGTTTTACTGTAAATCTGCATCTATTTCTAGGCCAATGGTTTCAATCCGAGCCCGATAGACACAAGCAACGTGGTTCTATCCAGGGAATTGCAGGTGAGTGACCCCACATTTGTTTTGTTGTACTTCTTCCTTTTATTATATCAAATGATCTCCATCTGAATACACGATCAAAAGCAATCTTTTCTGAATGCCAATGAGTAGCGTGGGCGAGATGTGCTGCTCGCTGAGTTTGTCTGTTTTTGTCTTTGGTACAAGGGGATGGTGGAGGTGGTGGCTGAGAATTACCATAACATCTGGGCCAAGAAGAAAAAAAGTGACCTTGGAAGCAGAGGTGATTTGCTAATGAAGTCAATCATGAATGCACAGTCTACTCCACAAAGACACCTGCAAAACAGACAGACAGACACTGTTTATTTGTGTGTGTAAAGTGTTACGTTGCATATGCTCATGTCTGTCACGCTGGTTTTGACTAAACAGGTTCATTTGAGTGGTGTGCCCACTCCATTTTGCCATTTGCCCTCACACAGACACTCAGCAGGGAGACACACTCTAGCTGATTATGTCAACACTCGGTTGTTTGTGGTTTCAGGCGGAGGAACACACCCTCTTCTGGTGCCCTACGACACGCTGACAGCTAAGGAGAAAGCCCGTGATCGAGAGAAGGCTCAGGACCTTTTTCGCTTCCTGCAAATTAATGGTTATAGCATCACAAGGTCAATACGCCCAATGTCTGTCATTGATATAACATTAAGGTCTTTACACCACTTCATAACCATCAGTAGTCAATGGAGTCCTTTATCAAATGCTATTAAAGGAGTTTAGTGTTGTCAAAATATTAATTTATAGATAATGTCTTCTTGTGTTGCAGAGGTCTGAAGGACTTGGAGCAGGATTCCTCTTCTATGGAGAAAAGGTTTGCCTACAGATTCCTCAAGAAGCTGCTCAAGTATGTTGACTCAGCCCAGGAATTCATTTCACATTTAGGTATGTACATTTGTAGACTAATGATCATGGTTTTCTCTCACATATGTTATTAATACATAATGCTAAAGACTAAAAAAAGACATACAACAGTTTACTAACATTAAACATCTTTGTATATTCTCAATCCAGAGGCCATGGCTGCCAGTGGAAAAACAGACAGGTCACCTCACGAACAAGAAATCAAGTTTTTTGCCAAAGTAAGAAAGTCATGCAAATGCTGCAGTTTAGCATAGATGGATAACACTTCCAAATGTTTCCATTAACCTGATTTGGTCTTGTCGTCATCATTGCCCTCTTTCAGGTTCTTCTCCCTCTCATCGACCAGTACTTCAAGAACCACTCTCTCTACTTCCTCTCCTCCCCCAACAAGAACCTGAGCAGCAGTGGTTACGCCTCCAACAAGGAGAAAGAGATGGTCACCAGGTACCCATTTGCACATTAACTCACATTACATGCAGCGATACAGCATGACACTAATTTGTTGCCTTTCTCTGCTTAAAATCGTCAAGTCCTTTAATTGTATATTGTATTGTACTAATATGGTATCCACAGCTGTTATATTCATATACTCAGTGTGTTCATACCACTCTGTTCATTCTGTTTATACTTTATATACCCATACGGTGTATAATGCACGTTACTTCTGCTTTTGCACTTCTGGTTAGATGCTAAACTGCATTTCATTGCCGATAACAATGAAGCTGAATCTAATCTAATCTTAATTACTAGTCTTCTATACAAGAATTTACTCACTGTGATTTTCTGATTCCTTCCCTGTTTCTATTCTGCACTTCTGCAGCCTGTTTTGTAAACTGGCTGCTCTTGTCAGACATAGGATTTCTCTCTTTGGTAAGATGATTCCTATTGACATGAATGCATGTGCATGTGTGTTTATTCATGTGTGTCTTATCTTAAGGGCTTTGTTAACAGCACCCTAAACAATAACATATTGGAATATTTATCTATAAAAGTGCAAAATCAAACCCTAAAGGAACAGCTTGGCATTTTAGAAAATGAATTGCTTTCTTGCCGTGAGTTTAATGATTGACACAACTGTCATGTCTGTGCAATAAATATGAAGCTATTGCCAGCAACTGATAGATAGATCCTTTTAATAATCCTTTACAGGAAATCACAGTGCCACAGCAGTAACAGACATACATACCATCACACATTACATTAGAAGAAAGAAGTTAAAAGTTAAAATACAATGAATAAATACTAAAATACTAAAATAAAATAAAAATAGAATAAAACTGATTAGCTTAGCTTAGCATTAAAGACAACAAACAGGAAAAACCTGCTCCAAAACTAACAAAATCCCCCCCACTTGTACTTCTTGATATCTATTTTCTCATCAAGCAAGAAAACCAATAACCATATTTCCCAGTATGCCATCACACCTCCCTTAAACAACAGCAACTAGAGCCTCCTTTCAGCCGCTGAAATAATAATTGATTATTTAGATTTTGAGGTTTTTGTGTGTAAATCAGTCAACTAAACCACTGACATCATTACTTAAACTACTGTGCCCTTAACTACAGTGGATATCCCACATCCAGCTGAGGTGGTGAACTGGACATTGATCCGCTGACCTTAACACATTTAAATGAAATCGTAACCTGCCCATCTCACTGGCAGGGTGACCACAAACTCAGCTCTGACATGAAAGAGGCTCAGTACAAAGTCAAGAAAAGTCTTTAGATGTGGGTGACTGTGTGTTCACATCCTAATGAGGATCTTTGTGTTTGTGGTGTTTTGTAGGAAGTGACTCCACCACCATGGTCAGCTGTCTGCATATCCTGGCACACACTTTGGACACAAGGTGCGTTCAAATTTGGCAAAGCAAAAAGCACAAAGGGGACTTTTCTTCTTGAAATGAAAAGTTCAAAAAATAGTAAATGTCAAAATGTTTGATTGTAGTTAAGTATACATTCATTAGAAGGGCATTTACATTGTTCTACTGTAAAGCGAATTTAACCTCTGTTGGATCCTCAAGAGTAGAATATTTGTCTTGAACGTTCTCTTTTATACATTTAGAATTGTGGTGTCTTATGGGAAGCACTGGCATTAACAAAGCTCCTCCACTGGCATTTAAATAAGCAGCACAAATTTCATGCAGCACATGTTGCCCAAGGCTCATAGTGTTCTTTAGAGACAATGTACTGTTTGTTAATGCCGCTCACACATAATGAGGCTAAATTGGCAATGTATTATTGTGTCTTGCTTGTGCTAAAGAGCTACAGCTGAAGCCCAAAGACTCTGTCTTTCATTCCTCCTTCCTTCTGGGACACATCAACACTTAACAATGGGTAATTCATTTACCAATGTTATGAACTGTGAAATGCTGAAAACGGACAGACTAATCATATTAATGCATTGTGCTATTTCAGTGTCATGTAATGTTTTAAGCTCCAGCATTGGCAAACTCACCTTGGATTTAAATATTCTCCTAATTCATGAAATAAATCATTTATGTTTCGCTGGGAGGGCGGTCAGGTTGATACTCACGTCTCATATTTCATGACTAAAACCTTCACTGACTGTGAGAGTGGAGTTAATTGCATATGTGAACGTGTCCTACTGTGGGTAAACAGTGTTGTCCTTTGCATACCAAGGGGTATATCCAGTGGTTTATTATAGCCCTGCCCTTGCATATCTCCTCATTTGGTTTCAGTCATTTATCACGCTCTCGTTCACTCCAACAGGACAGTGATGAAGTCGGGCTCAGAGATGGTGAGGGTGGGGCTGAGGACATTCTTTGAGAATGCTGCAGAGGACCTGGAGAAAACTTTCGAGAACCTGAAGCTGGGGAAGTTCACTCACTCCCGCTCACAGATGAAAGGAGTGTCGCAGAATATCAACTACACCACCGTAGCTCTGCTCCCCATCCTAACTGCCCTGTTTGAACACATCACTCAACACCACTTTGGAGTCGACCTGCTTTGTGAGTCCTGACAGCAAAGGAATGATCAAACATGATGTTGGAGAGGCTGCAAAATACTGGAGTGTCAACCTTAAGTTTATTGTATTACATGATTATATGCTTCTAACACAGAAGAGGTTTTCTACATTGCTTTAGAAGGCAGTGTTCATATTAATTAAGCTTCCATACAGTGTTATGGAGTGACATGTATGAAACATTTAAATAACTAAAGCACATTTTGGTTAACTAATTACCATGTTAGAGCTGGTAACAGGGGGCCAAATTTACTAAGGTTATTTCACATGTTCACTCATTCACCCTAGAAACATGCTGGATTCATCAAACAGGTGCACTGATACGCAGTCTGTGTGTCTTTTAAGCCACTATTTTCAAGATATGTTTCTCTCTTCTTACTGGTTAGGCATTCAAGAGAGGATTCTTCCTGTAATAGCAGGAGAGATGTTAACGGAGGTTAATCATGTATTCCGCTGGATTTACTAAGGTCATGTAATTTGCGACGGTCAGTTCTGTGGGGAAAATTTGCTGCCTCTGAAAATCAGACCTAATCACAGCGCAAATCAGGATTACATAGCCACAAGAAACATTGTGGAGGGAAAAGAAATATGACGCTCTATGAATGTCACGACAGCAGACATAGAGGAGTTTCACTCCAAAAATATCCAAAAGGTGTAAATGAGTTAACAAGAAATGAACTAATAAAAATATAGACCTGCAGCTTCCACCTGCTCTTTTATAATTTTTGTTTCTTTCTTCTCCCAGTGGATGACGTCCAAGTCTCCTGCTATCGAATCCTGACCAGCCTCTATGCACTGGGCACTGGGAAAAATATCTACGTAGAAAGGTAACCTTAGCTTCAATCATGTATTGATTATTTGGTAAAGAAGCACTCTGACCTTTAATGACTCTCTTTGTGTCCCTCAGGCAGTTGCCAGCTCTGGGTCAGTGTCTGGCGACTCTGGCTGGGGCTATGCCTGTAGCCTTCTTGGAGCCGCTGCTCAACACGTACAACCCCTGCTCCATCTTTAATACCAAGAGTGCCAGAGAACGAGCCAGTAAGTCATTTGTAATTATTTCATTATATAAGCATTTATTAAATCATGGAAAAGGACTTCCATTCTCAAAAGATATAGTAAGAGATACTAATTTATTGATGTGAGAATTGGTTGGAATCACATGTCAATGCCCTGCGCTGTTTTAGTCCTAGGAATACCAGACACAGTGGAGGAAGTGTGTCCTGGGATGCCAAGGCTGGATGGCCTGATAAAGGACATCAATGACATGGCTGAGTCTGGAGCACGGTACACAGAGATGCCCCACGTGATCGAGGTGGTGCTGCCCATGCTGTGTAACTATCTGTCCTACTGGTGGGAGAGGGGTCCTGAAAACCAGCCAGCAAGTGGAGGAAGCATCTGCTGTACCACTGTCACCTCAGAGCACCTCAGCCTCATTCTTGGCAACATCCTCAAGATCCTCAACAACAACCTGGGCATCGATGAGGCCTCATGGATGAAGAGAATTGCAGGTAAGTAGTGGTTGCAGCTCAGTACTGTGTAGCTTAGTAATAAAGAAAGATTGGTGCAGAATGGACGGATGGATTCGTCAAGCTGCCGAGTCTTTATCCTTAGCATGCTAATATTATAAACAATGATGACCTGGAAAACATTGTACCTGCTAAACCTTCAACTTAAAAGCTCCATGGTGCCTATGTACATCTTCCAGAAATAATGTGTAAAATTACAATCTAGAATTGTTAAATACAACAGGAATTGGACAAAGAGGAAATTTAGCAAATGTACTGAAAGGTGTTAATGCTTGAAGTAGTAATGTAGTTCACATAAGCAGGAAACCTGGCCATTATTAATATGAAATTGTTGCAGAAATGCTGGAAGGTTCTCAGTGCACCAGATTATTTAATATAATAAAGCAATATTTTCTCTTTTTTCACTGTTCAGTTTATGTACAACCCATCATCAGCAAGGCCCGTGCAGACCTGCTAAAGAGCCACTTCCTCCCCACTCTGGAGAAACTAAAGAAGAAGACGGTGAAGGTCGTGGCTGAAGAGGAGCTTCTCAAGGCGGACAGTAAAGGAGACACCCAGGAGGCTGAGCTGCTCATCCTGGATGAGTTTGCTGTTCTCTGCAGGGACCTGTATGCCTTTTACCCCATGCTCATCCGTTACGTGGACAACAACAGGTTAGCTCAGTTTTAGGAGTATTTAAAGAAGATGAGGCTGATGCTGCTGTTTGCAGAAAATATACAGAAGATGTATTAATCTCTCTTTGCCACTGCAGGTCCAGGTGGCTGAAAGAACCAGATTCTGACTCCAATGAGCTCTTTAGAATGGTTGCAGAGATATTTATCCTCTGGTGCAAGTCACATGTAAGTACTCCAAGATCACATTTTTTCACATTGTATTAATGATAATAATACAACTTTAATTTATGTAGTGCCTTTAAAAGCAAGTTACAAAGTAGTTTACATAATTCAGTTCTATTCAAATGGACCTATTTAGCATTAATAGCAATCTAAATTGTTACAAGACACTTTACACAACCCAGAGCCGGAACACACTAGACCATTTTTAAGGTATTAAGGCCACAGTAGCAAAGAAAAAACTTGCTTTTAACAGGAAGAAACCTTGAGAAGAACTTAACTCATAAGGCATTAAAAGCAGAACTCCCTACTGCTTAAGACTGGCTGGGTAGAAAGATAGAATAAAGAAGGAAGTGGGACAGGAAAGAAAGGAGCAGAGGAGGAGAAAAGAAATTAGCATACATGAAGCATACAATTAATATTACATGATACATAAACATGATACAAAGAAGCATGCTCCAAAACACAGAGAGCCTTTATGAATTTGGCCTCCAGTACTGCAGAGCTATCTTTAATTGACCTTTTTTGTTTTTCTTCAGAATTTCAAACGAGAAGAGCAGAACTTCGTGGTCCAGAATGAAATCAACAACCTTTCCTTCTTGACCGGAGATAATAAAACCAAGATGTCTAAGGTAGGCTTTACACCTGCTCACTGCCTCTCAACACTTTATCTCCTTAGTTTGGACTTAACAGAGCAGCAAATTAATACTCTTAGTCACCCTTGGCACCTGGAACCATCGTGGCAAGAAAAAATTTACTACGTTTGTGTTTTTAGGAGACAGGTGAAAAAGACCAAACATAAGCAGCAGCAGCAGCAGGAGTATGATACATGTTAACATAGTCTCTGCCATGTTAATGCATTAGTTCTTGTTTACATGCGCTGATATGTTAACATGGTAAATGATCGGGACAAGAGGTGCTGTGTGCAAGCACACACACGACTACACACCTCTGACAAACAAAGCCTGTTAAATCTCTTATTTAAGCTCATTTCCTTTAAACTTGGCAATGAAGGAGGGGTAGTGGAAAACGTCCTATTAAAATGGACTTTTAAGACTATGTGTGTATGTTGTGTGTATGTGTATGAATATACACGCATGCTTGTTATAGTAGATAAGAGAAACTAACACTCATCCCTCAGTAGACAAATATTCCTCCATACCTTCTGCCCTTGTCAGCGTTAGGACATTTTCTTTCTTGTCTGCCTGGTTTAGCCTTTTAAAGGCAAACAAATGAATTTCATTGCGGTGCATGTCCATGTGAGGACTCTGTGCCTCCATTAACTGCTCTGTCATCCTTTTCCTCTATCTGCCTTTCTTTCTCTATCTGTCTCTCTCTCTGTCTCAAACAGTCCTTTAAGGAGAAGGTAGAGTGATGCAGTGCATGAGCTGTTTACCTGCCAGCTTATTGGCTTATGTGCTGCAGTCGCCAAGCAGAAAAGCCAATAGCTTGTGCCGCTGTGCTATATAGTCTATAGTGTAGTTATATGGTATGTTACTTGATTATTTGTTCCCTTCATTCATCACCATGTGTGACATGGTCCCTTTGGTCGTTTCTCATTGTCTTATGGGTGGAACACGTCTCATGTAGAGTAATGAAGCCCAGCCCCCCTTGTAGCAAATCATGTGATCACGTCACTGGTGTGTTTGCAGTTGATGGATTGTGATACTCCAGTGTGTTTGGCCAAGAGTTACCTCAAGCTATTTATATTTTGTCGTAATTGATGTGTGATAAGGTTGTGTGTTTCAGTGTATATAGAGTATAAACAGTATATTAATATGGAGATTAGTGTTTTCACTGGGCCAGCTGCTCCAATTTGACTCAATAGTGCGTTTTTTCCTCAATGGAAACATGTCGCAGTTCTGACAGAACTAGTCTGCTGCTCTGCTTTTCAGCTGAGGTGTGAGACTTTATGCCTAATGCCTCAGTGGCACAGATGATTTAGTCTGGTCATAGATTTTGCCAAGGCTGAAAAATAAATGCTTCAGTAGACTCTGGCTTTTGTTCAAATACAGTATGAGCGCTCCCCCTGTGAAATAAAATACTTGTAGGTATCACTTCATGCTGAAAGGAATTGTTTTAGTACAACATTAATCTCAGCAAAAAGAGAAAATTATATGTCTTAAGCTTATTTAACTGCTAAAAGTTCCAGCTTTATTCACCAGTATGTGTTGTCTGAGGTTTATCTTGGAAATTTTTCAGTCTGGTGGACAAGACCAGGAGAGAAAACACAAGAAGAGACGCGGTGAATTCTACTCTATCCAAACCTCACTGATTGTAGCTGCTCTCAAGAAGATGCTGCCAATCGGTCTCAACATGTGCACCCCAGGAGATCAGGAGCTCATCACTCTAGCCAAGATCCGCTACCTCCTGGTGAGGAAACATTTGACACACTTATCTATGAAAACCCAGCCATGCACTCAAACCAGAAAGCCACTGTGAGAAGATAAACACGTGTTCCACAAGAAGAAATGTAATGTCTACACAGTCACACTTTAATGGTAGATTATTAATGCCGCAAAAACCTTTTTCTACACTCTTGCAGACTGAATCTGTCTTTAAAAGACTAAGTAACCTCATGAAATGAAATACCTAGATAGCACATTGAACTGTCACAATAGCTTTACATTTTTAATCCATTTGTCGGTTATAGATGTTTTTCCTTCTTATTGCTCAACAGAAAGATACAGATGACGAGGTTAAAGACCATATTCGTCAGAATCTGCACCTTCGAGAAAAGGTAAGCAGGTCAAAATTAAGTTCATTTTTGCAAATGAACAATAGTTTGTATTGAATACCATGCTGCTCTGTGTTTGACAACCTTTTCTGAAACATACTCATAGTCCGAGGACCCAGCTGTGAGGTGGCAGCTGAACCTGTACAAGGACATAGTGATGAGGACTGAGGGGCCTCCAGACCCTGAGAGAGTGGTGGATCGTATCCAACGGATCTCTGCTGCCGTCTTCAACCTGGAGCAGGTCAGGCTCAACGTTTATACTTACATAACCTCAGTTAGAGCAACAACTGGCACTTAAGGTGGTGTGCTTATTAAAAAACATTGTGCATATTATTTTGTTTGTGCTGTGGAGGAAAGAAGTGTTAGATTTATTTTAGTCGCTGATTCTGCAAATAAAAATATCTGCGGTTATTCTTATGTATGTTCTTTTTTTATATATTTTTTTACACTTTTTACTTGGTTTGATGTATGTGATGAAATAGAAATTGCAATCATCCTTGACAGCAAAATTGCACCTGGGCCACTTCACCATTTCTGACACCCCCTCTACTTCTCCTTTCACTCAGGAAGAGTCAAGTTCAGGATGAGTCACCAAAATAAAGAGCACTTGTGCTGAGAAAAACCTATGTGTGTGTCTGATGAAAATGCCAGTTCTCAGCTGTGATGTGTTTTTTCTCTGGTTTGCCAGGTAGAGAATGCCATGCCACTGTGTTAATTAGACTTCTTCTACCCCCATCAGGTGGAGCAGCCACTGAGATCCAAAAAGTGCGTATGGCAGAAGTTGCTGTCCAAGCAGAGGAAGCGAGCAGTTGTTGCCTGCTTCCGAATGGCTCCACTTTATAATCTGCCGAGGTATTACTGCACCCAGTTACAACAACAGCGCTTACGCCTCTTCTCTTCTTTTTAAAGTCCCAAACCAATCTAAACAGATTTCTCATAATGACTCAAGATGACTCTCCAGCAGAGAATAGCAAAGAGCTCCCTGTGGTACTGCTACCAGATGGCAAATTGTGCAGCAAGCGCTGTAGCATCACCTCTACCACCACCACACTTTCTTCTTCTTCTGTCTGACTCACAGCTCTCATTCTTCTCTTCCTGGGTTCTGACCCTGCATTAATGCACAGTCTGCCTCAGTTTGTAGGACAAATGTCTAGCCGCTAGCTGTTATCAAAGAGTAGAAAAAAAGGGACACTAGCAATTTCATGCCCTGCTGCTCCGTAACTCAATCACAGGAAGTCGGGCAGAGTGCTACAGTAGGGAGGAAAACAATTATGAGGCCCAACCTCAGGGTGGCCATCTTCAATATGTGCTCAGACGATGCCGCCTGCCTGCCTGACAGCATGACTCATTTATTCAGAATTGTTGACAGTGAAATATGACACAGCATAGCTAATAATTACTTGACAGTATTTACAATGCAGGAGCAATGATTGTGTTTCTGTGGCGTAATAGATTTGTGTTAGCGGGAGGGATGTAAAGCGTCTGGATAACGTCAGCTCTCCCCAAGTTTCATGCATCCAGATGTCTCAACTCTTCTCTTTTGTGTGTCTCTTCAGTCTTTGTTCTCTCCTCAGTGTCACACTGTATTGTACCTCATCCCCGTAGGCACACAATTAATAATTACTTCCTGAATGCCTACCGACACATTTGGCTGGAGATAATGCATGAGAACACAGACTATGACAGTCTGCTCTCGATGCTGACGGTAACGTAGTGCTGAACCAATGTTGCTACTCTATGACTTGTGATCCTCTCTTAACTTTGCCTTGCTTTCCTCCAGGCACGGTTTCTGCTACGAGTCTTAACTGCCATTTTCCCTGGTATTTCCACTGGTCTTCACATTTGCATTATTTAAAAAAGCTTAATCTAAAACAGTTGCTCTAAGGAATAGTTTAAAATTGTACTATTTTGCTACCCTTGTTGGAGTTAGATGAGAAAACTGGTACTACACCTACCTCATTTCTAGGGTAAGGCTGGGTAATTAACACATTATATCATGATGCTGTGTAAAAACCAATAGGCAAAACTGATAAAGTGTGTTTTCCTGGGGTTATAAGCTGGATTTCTTGGCCAGGCATGGTGACTTCCTGGAGTCTTGTATTCATTATGAGGTTGCAATTAACTGTTTCCAGACGAGCTGTTTCTTCTAGGCTTAATGCAAAGCTAAGTTAATTGCATACAAATAGAAGAATGGTTTTAATGTATTCTCTAAACTGTTAGGGTTAGGAATCCCAAACATGTAATACAATCAGAGTTCAGTAATTAAAGTAACTTAATAATCCCGTTAAAGTGCAATTTCTGCCTGAAGATTAAAGTTTAGGAGTAGATTAAATAAAAAGAACAGTCTGGCAGGAGGCATGTACGTCTGTCTGACAGTTTCCACTAAGGTGACCAGTTGGATGTGCCACTACCCTAAACTAACCAGTATTAACATCTCCAAAGGGACTTGTCCCCTGCTTTGCTCTGCTCCTCTCTAACCCAGGCTAATGTGCTCTCACCCCTCCCTAGGCATCGCTCTATTAACCTCTTCCTCCTGGCCTATCAGAGAATATGGATAGAAACAGAGGAGTACTCCTTTGAGGAGAAGCTAGTGCAGGACCTTGCAGTAAGTACTTGTTTCGTCCCCTCACTGCCCTCGTGTTGGTACCTATGTGCTGTAGGGAGCTCATTGTCGATCCCACCACTCTACTTGTGTCAGTGTGAAAAGTGTCAAAAGCACCCCACTTCCACCGTGTACCACTGAGTCACTGTCAGCCATCCTTACAGTGGTTTTCAACTTGACCCATTTTTTGTAAGCATGGCATCACTGCTGATGTCAGAGCCAGCTCGTGTAGTCCAACCACTGTGTCCCATCCGCCAGAGGTAAGGAAGCAACATGACGCTTTGACTTACCACTGTGAAAGTTATGAAAGTTCTGTGTCTTTCCTAAATTTTCACAGCCATAAAGCCTCACAATCATGCATTGAATTTTCTGTAGTGAAAGCAAAAGAAGTACAGCTGCTGTCTTTACAACTTCACTGAAGTGTTTCAGAAATATTATTGCACTTTGTAGCCCACGATAACCTGCAGCAGTTTGATTAAAAATGCTTTGGGTTCATGAAATAGAGTTTAATAAATATGCATATTTCAGTTTAGAAAATGAAGAAATCATCAAGACACGTTGGGACTTGACAAATCCTACTGTGCCAGTGGGTGTGTGTCTTTTTTCTTTTTTCTTTTTCAATAATGAAATGAAGATCAAATTTGAATTAATGCAGCTTTTTGAAATTCTAATATTCTTTTGACTGTTTTATTAGTCATATTTTTTCACATTATTTGAAATGAAAGCCACGGGGGATTACAGGAGAAGTTAATAGATGAAGAACTTTATGATCCAGCCAACCAAACAGCAGCAGCCCTACAGAAAAACAAGTGTAATGTGTCTGATTTCATGAGTGATCTCCGCTCTGGGCATGTGGAGAGTCATGCTTAACTCCATTCACCTTTAACAGTGCTGAACTTCACTGTTTGCGTGTGTGTGTGTGTGTGTGTGTGTGTGTGTGTGCTAGCATGTGTGCGGATGTTGCTGTCATTATGTCCATGCATGTGGTCAGTTTTGTGCATACCATCACTTGTCTGTTTTCTGATGCAGCCTGATTCACTTAAGTGAGAGTTAAATCTCACTGCACCTACTGCTTGTACAAACTGTTACAATACAGATTTCTTAGCATAGCACTTCATATATAGCTGATTTTAAGAGTATGTGCTTGAACTACACTGCTGACTCTAATGGCTTTGTGCAGAAAACGCAGCCCAAAGTGGAGGAAGAGGAGGAGGAGGAGGTCAGAAAGCAGCCAGACCCTCTTCACCAGCTCATTCTGCATTTCAGCCACAATGCTCTCACTGAATGCAGGTAAACACACACTCACTCTCACACACACCTGGCCACCTGGCACCAGCACAAGTTGCTCCATCTGTGCTACATAATTGTTTTGGCCTGCTTCTCAGCTAATAAAGAGGGCATTAAGCTAAATCATAACCATATTTTATTACTAGGAAGGAAACACAAGCAGTTTTTCTGTGTTTCTCTGTAGTCTTGTTGCTCACTGTACATATACTGCAGTGGCTATACATATAATCACTGCAACCTACCTATTATTTACAAATGAGATATGGATATGCGCTATACAAGGTTTAACCACTGGATATTTATCTTCCTTCTTTGATAGTTCATTGGAAGAGGACCCCTTATATATTGCATATGCGGATATGATGGCAAAGGTACCTCATTCTCAAAATTGCTCTTGTGTGCCGCCCAGAAACAAAATGTGCAGGTTTGACGTTCAGTTTTATCTTTTAGAGTTGTGCTGAGGGCGAAGAGGAGGAGGAAGAGGAAGAAAAGGAGAAGACATTTGAGGTGCTATTAATTTTCAAGGCATATTGTTCTGCATTTCACTTTGTTTCTTTTATAATCATATTCAGAAATATTGCATATCGTGATGTCCTACAGGAAAAGGAAATGGAGAAACAAAAGATGCTGTATCAGCAAGCGAGGCTTCACGACCGAGGGGCTGCAGAAATGGTGCTGCAGATGATCAGTGCCAGCAAAGGTAGGAAAACACACACACTGATCAGTCTAACTTCCTGCAGCAGCCGGGTTTGGTAGAACTATCATCTATGATTTGTGATCATCAGGTCGACTTGGTGCTATCGTGACTTTCACCCTCAAGTTGGGCATCTCCATTCTCAACGGGGGAAACATACTGGTCCAGCAGGTACAGTATATGTCTCTTTGTGTCGATAATGCACACCTTCAGCTTCACTATTAATTCTACTTTTATTTTGATGCAGAAAATGCTGGACTACCTGAAGGAAAAAAGAGATGTCGGCTTTTTTAAAAGTTTGTCTGGACTGATGATGTCATGCAGGTAATGGAACCACGATCAATAAAACGCATCAAATATGATTTGCTTTTTGTTTCAGCTGTAATTTAAAGGGGAACTTCAATAGATATGCAGCTCATATGCAGTACAGCTGTGCAATTTCTTCTATAGTTGTGAAGAAGCTTTGACAAATCTTGGTTACTATACAAATTTAAAACAGAAATTCTGTATTCCAAATGAGAGTAATGACACTGCTTGGAGGGCCTAGTAAAAATATGCTACAGATTGCATCATAATAAGTGTAGAATCTCTTTATTTTGAGGTTGATTCATACTTGGGACTAAACGTAGGGGTTGTCTCTGGCTCTGCTGCTTTTGTTTTGACCTTTCTGTTTTCATCTTTGTTTTGTGACTCTCCCCTGCATAATGAAATCACACTAACAAATTGTTGCAGAAATACAGACTACTAAAATGCAGTTTATCATTCAAGTATAATCCTTGTCTTTCTTTCTGTCAGTGTCCTGGACCTGAATGCTTTTGAAAGGCAAAACAAAGCTGAAGGTCTGGGGATGGTTACTGAAGAGGGATCAAGTAAGTGAGGAGAGTAAACGTGGTTTGAAACGGTCGTTTCTCAATAATGTGAGTGACTGACTCGTCCTTTACTCGGAGACCTTTAATTATGTTGATGCAAAGAGCAATAAACAGCACATTAGTCAATTTAATGTGGCACAGAATAACATGAACTGCAGGTCAATATATGCTTAGCATCGCTGTTGAAGTATAGACAGAACCTCAATACTGAAAGTGCAGCAGTTTATTTGCTACACTCCATGTTGTTGCTAAATGCTGATCTGCTGCAGATCTGAGAGTGTCTTTGTAAACTGACAATGAACCAGAGGCTATGGAGCGTGTAACTTTATTTGGGCAGCAGATTAAATTTTCAGGAACTCAGGGTTATATTGAAGTTCTTGCTTATTCTACTATTAAAGATATCGCCTAGCAAACAGCATTACTGTGACGTGCTATTCGGTTTGTAAAATAATCACAAAACAAATCACGCAGTGTTACCTTGACAAAACATTTGCTCTTTAGTTTGTCGTTGCACAAGTCCATCTCCATATCATCTGTGTCTCCTGTGTCATGTTGTCACGTCATCCCGCAGGTAAACCTGTGCTACTGTATGTCTAAGTCCTGTCTGGGCCTTGTCTCCCACTTAAAAGCGTTCACAATCACAACTACATCTACATAGAAATTCACTTTGTAATCAGAGGTCTCTATTTAAACTGATGGGTTGCATACAGTATATAAATATGTTTTTTATCATACATATTCCAGCTCATTCTCACCTCATAAGCTCAGGCATAAGTGATGGTAACTGTTAGTCTGATACTTTGTCTAACCTCTAAACACCTGCCTAGCGAGCAGACTGTCCTTTAAGACTTTAAGAATTGTGACCGCATGTCAATGTCGCAAATCAATGTGAGTATGTAAATATATACATATTTAGCCCTATCATTCTATCCTGTTCCTACTTCTTCTGATTGAATCTCAATGTCTTCTCCTTTGCTTATGTCTGCTTTTGTTTTGTTTGTTTGTTTGTTTTCTTCTGATCATGTTTTTTATGTCATCGGTCGCAGTCAACGTGAGTGAGCGGGGTAAATACATGGTTTAGATTCTACTCATTCTTTGCAATGCTGACATCTTGATTGCTCTCCGTTCAACTCCTTCCTCCCTCTCCTCGTTTCCTCCCTGTCCTTCTTTCCCCCTTTCCTCCCCCTCCCTTGTCCTGAATGCAATATAACCACCTTCTTTGTATCCTGGACTGAAGGAACGCATGCATGCTCCTATGACATCTGGATAGATTGTTCAGTCCACGGTCAGGTGCCGCAAACTGACTCAAATCTTTCCACTTCTTCTTTTTATAAGAAGCCAGTGCTTGTTATTTGTCTGAGACCCTTTGTGTTTCTTAATTTTGACAATACTAACCAGCGTGTCTTAAGAAATGAATCTCCCAAAGCTTTGTTTGTACGAAACAACAAAGCTTTGCTGGTATTAAACATAAAAAGCTCAGTTTTATTCTTATTCTAAACCTTATTTTAATTTCTGAAATGATGCACTATACCTTGTGTGTGTGTTCTGAGCCCTCAATATAGTGCACATAATCTGATGCCTTTTGACAACTAAAATGCAGCTTTATGAGGAAGCGAAAGCTATGCAAGCTCTGATGCCTGTACAGACATTAAAAAGATGACTCTCTGACCTTCTTGTGACTGAAGAGGACAGTTAATCTTATTTCCTGTCCTCAGGTTCCAAGGTACTGCAGAATGATGAGTTCACTAAGGATCTCTTTAGGTTTCTGCAGCTTCTCTGTGAGGGTCACAACAATGGTAGGTGGACACTTTTCCATAAACCAAAATTCAAGACGACGTTGCCTCAAGCTGCACGTCTGTGAACAAAACAGTTTTAGAGGCCGGATTATGTGGATTTCTAATCATCTGCAACCAGTTACTGTTTAAATTCTTTTAATCATCTGTTTTAGATTTTCAGAATTTCCTGAGGACTCAGACAGGGAACACAACCACAGTCAACATCATCATTAGTACTGTAGACTACCTGCTAAGACTCCAGGTATTGCATTGTTGCTAAATGCTCTTTTATATTACTAAAAAAAAAGATACATTTAAATAATATTTCATTTATTTGTTTGATCCTCTATTAGGAATCAATCAGTGATTTCTACTGGTACTACTCTGGTAAGGATATTATTGACGAAGCAGGTCAGAGGAACTTCTCCAAAGCGCTAGCAGTGGCCAAACAGGTCTTCAACTCCTTAACAGAGTATATACAGGTACTTTATCACGAAACTCTGCTCCACAACTAACATCTTGATTACAGTGTCTGGATATTCTGTCAGTGCTCTAATGTTTTGAAAAGATATTTGGGACATGTGATGTTGTCTCTGTATCTACTCTGTGCTGTGTTTTCCAGGGTCCCTGTATAGGGAATCAGCAGAGTCTGGCTCACAGCAGGCTGTGGGATGCAGTGGTGGGTTTCTTGCATGTTTTTGCCAACATGCAGATGAAGTTATCCCAGGTATGTACTTTCTGTCTGCAATAAAACAGTGGTGCTGTTATTTAGATGTCAGTGCTGAAAAATGACTAAACATATTGGCTTGAGTAGCTAAAGTCCCCCTTCACTAAAAATGTGTTTTTCTCGTTGTTTCTTCATTCGATTGTTTGACATTCACTGAGAATGATGTCTGTGTGGAGTTTAACATCTAATCCTCTTATAGAATATGATATGATATTACAAATGAGAGTGCCCAGTAGTATATTATGTGGGTAAAATCAGCTCCACTTGATTGACTACAGGATTAGATTTCAGTTCATTTCATTGGCATTTTTACAACTATTGGAGATGAGAGATATAAACAGAAAATATGAGGAGCGAGTGTACCATATGCCATTCATCTAGGGTGCATACAGCAATCTGCCACAACATTAAAACCACCCGCCTCATATTGGGTAGGTCCCCGTTGTGCCATTAAAACAGCTCTGATAAGTCGGGGCATGGACATGGGACACCGATTAGATTGGGATCTGGGGAGTCTGGACTCTGGGTCTGCACTCTGGGCTTTTTGTCGCATTCCTTGAGCCATTCCTGAGCAGTTTTTACAGTGTTGCAGGGTACATTGTCCTGATGGGGGTGCCTGATGCCATTGGGGGGTTACTGCAGACTAAATAGGTTTGCACTACTGTTTAGGAGGGTGATATGTGTCAAAATAACATCCACATGAATGCCGGAAAGTTTTTTTTTTTTCCCAGCAGGACATTGAATTATGACAAGATGAGCAACATTATGTTGCATTTGCATAGGTATAAATTCCAGTAATGGTAATAGATAATAATTCACACTCTGAAAAGGGCTGTTCTGCTTGATAAGCACCTTTAAATACAACTTTTTATTTTTATTTTTAATGGATGTTTATATGGAACTATTGCTTTTGCTGAAGTAAAAATCTGAATTCTGGTATTTTATCTTTTACCACTAGAGGTCTCTCCAGGCTCAGGGAAAATCTCTTCCATGCTTCCATACAGTTACTATGTCATTCCATTCAGATACATGATATATGATTCCATCTATGATATGCCCAATAAGCCATGAGTGGGACGAAATCCAACCACCTAACCTTATCTAGTGGTCATTACAAAGGCCTGAGTCTGACAGTAGAAGCCAGGATGAAGGAGAGCACAGGTGGAGGGGTTTGATTTTAGCTCATCAAAGTATGCTTTAGATTTATGGCATGTTGAATACAGGCTCCATGGAGACCCTAAATGAGTCAGGCTGACCCAGCCATCTGCTCCTAGACAGTAAAATAACATCAACCCTGGTGCTGATGGATGGATGTTACCTCAAAAGACCTTCTGGGCCCCAGCAGGGCTATTGTTGGTCCCAACAATCTGAAGGAGCCTTGATCTCCAAATGCAACTCAGGGATATTAAAGTGAGCGGCTGTACCGTTACAAGGAGGCTGTGTGATATAGTGGTGTGACTCACAAGGTTTCCCTTTTCTCCTTTCTCCTAACAGGACTCTAGTCAGATTGAGTTATTGAAGGAGCTGCTGGACCTGCAGAAGGACATGATTGTCATGATGCTCTCTCTTCTCGAAGGTTTATCTTTTGATTACATAGAATATATTATCTTGGCAAGCAGCAACAGTTTCTGGGATATCGTCTGCTTTACGACTTTCAGCAAACAGATTTGTTTGTTTGGAATTTAATCAAATGTGTACCGCAGCAGATTTTCTTCATCTGCACAGGAAATGTCTCTAGATAATGTGCTTTCTGACAAACTTTGCTTTTGTTGCTTCATCACTTCACAGGCAATGTTGTCAATGGAACTATTGGCAAACAAATGGTGGACACCTTGGTGGAGTCTTCCAGTAATGTGGAGATGATCCTGAAATTTTTTGACATGTTCCTCAAGTTGAAGGACTTGACCACCTCAGACAGCTTCAAGGAGTATGACGGCGAGAGCAAAGGGGTGATCTCAAAGAAGGATTTCCAGAAATCCATGGAGAACCAGAAACAGTACTCTCAGTCTGAGATCGAGTTTCTTCTCTCCTGTGCTGAGGCTGATGAGAATGACCTGTTCAGCTATGAGCAGTTTGTGGAGAGATTTCACGAACCAGCAAAGGACATCGGCTTTAATGTGGCTGTGTTGCTAACCAACCTCTCAGAGCATATGCCTCATGATGCTCGCCTCTCAACGTTCCTGGACCTGGCTGAGAGCGTCCTCAGCTACTTCGAGCCTTACTTGGGTCGTATTGAGATCATGGGTGGAGCCAAGCGCATCGAGAGAGTCTACTTCGAGATCAGTGAGTCGAGTCGAACGCAGTGGGAAAAGCCTCAGGTGAAAGAATCGAAGCGGCAGTTTATATTCGACGTGGTCAATGAAGGTGGTGAGAGCGAGAAGATGGAACTGTTTGTCAACTTCTGCGAGGACACCATATTTGAGATGCAGCTAGCTTCCCAAATTTCAGAGCCGGACCCGGTTGAGCGTCCAGAGGAGGATGAGGACGACAACCAGAGTGTGGTGGAGAACCAGGAGGAGGAAGAGGAGGAGAGCGTGATGATGGAGTCTTCCTCAGCATTTACAATCGCCTGCATCTCCATGAGAAAGAGCCTTTGTCACTTCCGCCAGATGCTCACTCTGAAGAGCATGAGGCGGCAGTACAGGAAATTCAGGAAGATGAGTGTGAGGGAGATGGTGCGAGGCTTCTTCTCCTTTTTCTGGATGATCATCACAGGCCTTTTCCACTTCGTCTACAGCCTAATTTGGGGGTTCTTCCATATTTTGTGGACTACTATGTTTGGGGGTGGCCTCGTTGAAGGGGCTAAGAATATGAAGGTGACGGATATTTTGGGAAACATGCCTGACCCCACTCAGTTTGGGATCCATGGAGATGTGTTGGAAACGGAGAAGATGGAGGCGAATGAAGCAGCAGCGTTGGCAGAGATGGGTCAGATGGCTCAGGGGGATGCAGCGGAGGCAGACCTGATGGCTGAGTTACTCAACATACAGCCCAAGAAGGAGGGCAAGCATGGGGCTGAACCAGGTCTGGGGGATGTTTCTGAGGTGGTGGTGGGAGATGCTCCATCAATAGCAAGTGCTGTTAAGCAGAAAAAGGCACAGGTCAGACTCCTTTCTGATCATGTTTCATTAATAGAATTAATCGAAGATTTTGTACTTGGATGCAAATGTCAAATAGTCAAAACAATAATCTGTTTGTTCTAGTTGGCTGCAAAGAAGAGAGTTACAAATGGAGACTTCAAATCAGATGCAGAGAAAGAGGAGTGAGTGTAATTTGTTCATTGGTCATCCTCAGTGGAATTGCAGTTGTTGTAATTATTTTTGATATATTTTGATATGATTATAGTATCTGGAGGAATTGTAGCGTCCTGTTTTGTGATGGAATGACTGATGGTGCTCTGCTGTCAAACCTTTTCATAAAGGGATTTTAATTATCATTATTTTGTGTGTGTCTGTTTGTGTATGCATAGACTACACCTGTGTGTATGTGTGCAGCATATAAGTCAGTCACTTATTAAGAATTTATACTCACAGTTCAGAAGATGGCGAGAAGAAGGACCACGACAAGGCCAAAGACGAATCCCCTCCAGAGCCCCCAGTGGAGGAGAAGAAAGCGCCGAAGAAGAGGCTCGGCCCAAAGAGGGAACCACCGGAGGCCTTCATGGCCAGCTTTTTTGCTGGCTTGGAAGTCTACCAGACTAAGATGCTGGTCAGATATTTCTCTTACAGATAGGAGAATGCAAATCAGCTTTTTGCATATATACATCTCATATAGACATTCTTACATTCTCACTATATTGGAAAAGTCTACCTCTTGTATAAGAAAGTGTTCTACATACCCCACTTTTAAGAGTCATAGCAAACAAAGTCTTAGTGCAAATCAGATCTGTGATCCCCTTTAGCTTGGCATATTACATCATAATGTATCATCATTTGTAATTTTAATTACCTGCTGAGGAGCTACAAGTTTAAATTTTGTTACAATCCAACGTGTTTACATCTTGTATTGTTGTACTGATGCTCATTCATGTGCATTGTCCCTGTTTAGTAAATAAACAATACATTCTTCTTATATTTTTCACAGAACTACCTGGCCAGAAATTTCTACAACCTCCGCTTCTTGGCACTTTTTGTTGCTTTTGCTATCAACTTCATCCTTCTCTTCTACAAAGTAAGTTTGTTGTTAAAAAAATCACAATGGGCGCCCCAATAGCCTAATGGTTATGTCGTGTGACCCAAGTGCAGAGGAGTAGCGGCTCTCCCGGGTTCAATTCCGACCTTGGGCGTTTACCACTCTCTCCCGTTTCTGACTCTATCCACTGTCCTATCCAATAATGGCATAAAAGGCCAAAAATAAATCTTAAGAATAAATAAATAAATCACAATACATACTGCCTAAGGAATCCACATTGTTGTGAGCACTTTGTTAAAGTTTTTAAAATGTCTTTCAGGTTACTGGTGATTACTCAGATGATGAAGACCCCTGGAACGGTCAAGGAAGAGCCGGGGAGGAGGAAGATGAAGGAGCGCTTGAGTACTTTGTCCTGCAGGAGAGCACAGGTTACATGGCACCAACGCTTCGCTGTCTGGCAATATTACACACTATCATATCTTTCCTGTGTGTCGTGGGATACTACTACCTGAAGGTACAGTAACATACACTGACAAAAAAAATACAGCTTGTTACTCTTTTGATGTAGGATTTTTGGTAGTGGTCAAGGTATAATAACAGCTAATAAATATTTAGTTTCCCCACAGTAATTTAGCAATTGTGCACTTAAGGGCAAAAACAGGAACCATAAACATGTTTGAAATATTTTACAAGACTTTAAGTTTAGTTAACGTCTATGTTGTGTACTTGTATGTACACACACAATCCTACACCTCATATCACTGTCAGCAGGAAACAGGCTGATTATGCAGCACATCCTTTACTGTGCTAATGATGCAGCCAAATTCCCTGTGTGTCCAAGGTGCCTCTGGTGGTGTTCAAACGGGAGAAGGAGATAGCGAGGAAGTTGGAGTTTGCCGGCCTCTACATCACCGAGCAGCCATCTGATGACGACATTAAAGGACAGTGGGACAGACTGGTCATCAACACTCCGTGAGTCGTCCGCAGCACAGTTATTAAACTCTCACTCATAATCTTTTACAAACAAAGGTTTAATGCTGATTTGTTTTTTGGTGTTTTTTTTTATCAGTTCCTTCCCTAATAACTACTGGGATAAATTTGTCAAACGCAAAGTAAGTGGCTTATGCAATTTTAGTTTAATCTGTCATGCACACAAGCTCTAAATCAAACCTAGTTATACTTACTAAATGTCCCCCCCAATGTCATCCTGGTTTGTTTCTCTGTGTGGCTGCTGTCTGTAGGTGATAAAAAAGTATGGAGACCTGTATGGAGCAGAGAGGATAGCAGAGCTGCTGGGGTTGGACAAGAGTGCCCTGGATTTCAACCCTACAGAGGAAACTGTTGCCAAGGAGGCTTCGCTGGTGTCATGGTGAGAGATTAGACCGATAAACAGCAGACGGGCCAGAACTGCTTGAAGCAAAAATAGAGGTCAAATAGAAAATACGAGCCCCTCATATCAACTACTCTCTGTTGCCAGGTTGAGCTCAATCGATACAAAGTACCACGTCTGGAAATTGGGGGTGGTGTTTACAGACAATGTGAGTTTGAACACAAGTTGGGATGATTAATTACTCTGTTTTGCGGCTTTATGGATGGCTGATTGAATGATAAAGTTGATGGATGATGTTACAAGATCAAAGATGGACTCTGATTAATATTGTCTCTTCACCAGTCATTCCTGTATCTAGTTTGGTACACCACCATGTCCATTCTGGGCCACTACAACAACTTCTTCTTTGCTGCCCATCTGCTGGACATCGCCATGGGCTTCAAGACCCTCCGGACCATCCTCTCCTCTGTCACGCATAACGGCAAACAGGTGAGGAGGTGGAATAGGATGCAGGACTTCTTCTAAACAGCGGGGGTCACTGCAGAGTTAGTGGTTGAGGTTGGGTTATAATTGTGGCCTGTTGATTCCCCGATGTGCAAATTTATCACAGTTTACATGTCCTCACCCCACCGATGGCATTTCGGGTATGCCACTCAAAATCTTGTTTGCTTTTGTTACCTGTGAGAAATTATTCAACGCTAGTGTCAAGATTGTTTTCAGCTTTGCTAAATGGAATATTATATAATATAGGGTCAATTAAATTTTATTTGGCTTTAAATGGCAGCAGATAAACTAATCATGCTCTGACAACTGTGACCTATAACTGGAACTTTTGAAGAGAGGATTTAAAAGGAGCAAAGAAACAATTTATGTCCATTTATGACCATAAACCTAAAGCTCCTTTTACCATTTTTTACCACCACAAAACAAAATACTTTGACTCAACATGCTTTTGGTTTTACAAGTAGGTATAGCCAACATATTAGCATGTTTTACACACCTTTTAAGTCTAAATTTGTTGACCAACCTCTAAGAGAAAACATCTGTTTCTTTACATAGCTGGCAGGTCTTATATACAGCTGACTTCTCTCACCTTCTGTGTCACATGTAAGACTGTCACCTAGTAAACATGTTATATCAGTTCTTGTATCTTTGCATCTAATCTTTGCATCTCTCCCTCATGAGATGAGGCAAAAAGAAGAGGTGCGAGTGAAGGAAGCAAGGATGCAAAAATCGAGATGCACTCGGCATCCTTTGACATTTCAGTTCAAATGGCTCAAATGCCTTCATTTAAATCCCATTTCGGACTGTCAGTTCCTGCAACGATTCTCATGTCAACTGACCAGAGGCACGAGTCAAAATTTAATGTCACCTCAGTCTCCAAGGGTGGAAACACACCAAAGTGGCAAGGCCGCAAGGAATCGCCGACACCTCCCACACTCAGCTGCCTGTGGGCAGATCAATGGTGCTGCCAATCCAAATGCAGTTTGTCGCTGCTTCAACTGTTGCCTTTTCGGTTCACAAGTGTCTGAGTTAGATGTTAGATGTAAACTAATAGACTGTGGTGTATATGTATTTACTATAAATAACAAGCGATGTGTGAGATTGATTTACCAATCCATTCCACGCATTTGAACTTTTCCCTTCCCCCAGCCTGCTCTTTTCTTGCCATCGGCAATCCCATCGTGTTCCTCGTGAGGGTTTTGCTGTTTTTTATTAGAAAACAAATGAGAGCCAGCAGCCCTGCTCCTGCTGTGTCCACTGTGTTTCTACCTAAATAGAAAGGGGGTGTGTAAAGGCTGATTTACTGAGTGCTCTCTGTGTTTCTCTGCAGCTGGTGCTGACGGTGGGCCTGCTGGCAGTTGTGGTTTATCTCTACACTGTGGTGGCCTTTAACTTCTTCAGGAAGTTCTACAACAAGAGTGAGGATGAAGATGAGCCGGACATGAAGTGTGATGACATGATGACGGTAAATGGAAGTCACATATATTTTTGAAGAAGCAAACTCAAATGTTAACCTGCGTCACATTTGAACACATTTGTTTCCACAGTGCTACCTGTTCCACATGTACGTTGGGGTGAGAGCAGGGGGCGGCATCGGGGATGAGATCGAGGACCCAGCTGGTGACCCCTATGAGCTCTACCGCATCCTTTTTGATATCACCTTCTTCTTCTTCGTTATTGTCATCCTCCTGGCCATCATCCAGGGTAAGTTCACGCTGTGTGCACGCATATTTTAGCGGTCCAAAACTCCTCAGTCCTCATCAATAAAACCTCCTGTATCAGAATTTAAAATGAAGCAAGCTCCCTGCTGTTTTGCCCGAGTAAATTACCACAAATGTAAAGATGCTGACTCCTCACAGACTTTGAAATCCTCTGCATCACAGTAGTATGTCTACATTACACTCCTTACTATATCTCTAGGAAGTTAGGACACAGTATACAGTCAGATACAGTATATATGATACGCTCACAGCAGTTCCTTTGTGGTTGCAGGTTTGATCATTGATGCCTTTGGGGAGCTGAGAGACCAGCAGGAACAAGTCAAAGAGGACATGGAGGTGAGAGGATAATTCATTCTCACCTGCAATAATCTATTTAGAGCTGAAATGGGGATCTGGAAGCAGCAGGGGTTAAATGAAAATGGGGGTTTTGTCCTCTAAAGGTAACAAATATGTTTTAAAGACCTTTTTCAGTGGATTATGATGACTTTCATGTGTATACATTGCTTATTTAAAACATTGTGCTTGTCCTAAATTGCAGCAATACACATAGTCTTGGAGATTTTAGAGAAAATATTCTATATTTCCTCAGTTGACTAAAACCTTTACTTCCTGGCCTTTATTTCCAATTCCCTCAGTGTGACAAATATATTTGGTCATATTTTAATATGAAGCCTCGTTTTGATTTGCCCCCATTTTCCCTGTTAAGGTTTCTGTATTACTCTCTTTACGGAAACTTAACATTTTATTTCCAAATAAAAGCCCTCTAGTATTTAGGATTTTTATTTAAGGAAGTGCTTAATTCCTTTCTTTTCATACATCTTGACTTTAGGCATGTGGCACACTTTGTTGTATGGACTCTTCCATCTCACTTGAGTCTTTAAACAATCAGGCCAAATTAAGGTCAGAGCGCACTTTTGGACTGAGATTGGGCTGACATGGGAAAATAAATATTTAGTCTACAGATAGATTGAATTAAGTGTAATTTTGGAGAAATACATGAGAATATACAACCTGGGACTCCAAAAGAAGGCAGAGTTTGCCGCTCCCACTGAACCCAAATACCCTCATTGACATCGTCTGGGTTATTTTCTCCGACTATAAGCCAATGGAGACGGGACACGACTGTCTACAGGCTGAGATGAAATAACCATTTATGTGTAAAATCGAATCAGTGGCCCTTTAATGAACTCTTCTCTCTAAGGTTATATCTCATGCAACAAAGCACAAAAAGACAAACAAAGCATGTGCCATAATCACATTTTCCCTTTTTGTCCTCAGACCAAATGTTTCATTTGTGGGATCGGTAATGATTACTTTGACACAACACCCCATGGCTTTGAGACCCACACCTTACAAGAGCACAATTTGGCCAACTACCTGTAAGTATCTTACTTTCGGTATTTTTCTTTTGCCTTGTTGTTGTTACAAATATGTTAATCATCATGGTCATCCCTCACAAGCAGCTTACGCCTCTTTTCTGTAATTTAACCACATGATTGATGGCGTTAGCACGTTACCGCAGCATCAGGGCCAAAGTCGCTAATAGCTGCAGTGATCCAGAACACTAGATCCCTTCAGGTATTCTTTCCATCTGTCGCTGTGTTTCCCCTGCACTCCCTGCTTATCCAGTGTTTCCGTATAATGCCAGCAGAAAGTCTCAGTCCATTTGCTCTCACAGTCAGCTGGCCGGAGGATATGAGAGCGACCTCATTATGTTGCTTCATTACTATTTAATGCCATGAACTTTATTGGAAAATAGGTTTGTGATAGCGTGCTCTCATACAGTATTCATCATGATTTGGCATGCTGCGGTGCCCACAGAGATACAGCGGCCCGTTGCCATTTACACTTGATTTGGGAAACAACAGGTGATTCTGTGATAGAGATGGGGGGGTGTTACTTTGTTTAGACACTTGCGTCAGAAATTGTGAAGCCATCTAGAAACATAGACCGGGATGTTTACATGAAGGTGGTGCAGAAATCCAATGTGGCTCAGTAAAGCTTTCCTCTTCTCTCTGTTCTGTGTTTTAACTGTGATAATATGTTTGGATACGAGAATGAAAAGCTTCTTGCGCCTTTTTTTTTTTTTTTGCCGTGACATTTTTTTGTTGTCTCATGTGCCTGGCTTCTCTTTATAGGTTTTTCCTGATGTACCTTATCAACAAGGACGAGACAGAGCACACTGGCCAGGTAGAGTATAATCTTCACTCGCGTCTTTTCTCTGAGGAATCTTAATCTAATCAAAAACAATGAAACAATTAATATGCTGTTACTGTCAGAGATAATGTGATGGTGTACGCATCTAAATATGTAATTATTGCAACTGATTTACAGTCTTGTTTCTAACTACAGGCCTGTATATATGTTCCATATAATATTAAATATGATATGATTGAACGAAACACACAGTCCTACCGGGATTCTATAGGAAAAAAGAAAGCCAGTTTAGCTCACACTTATCAGGATATAACAGAAGTGGTGAAGTTGATGTTCCTCAATAATAATCAAATATGAATTTCTAGCAAACACTCTTTTATATGTATTTACTTACTGATGATTGTATAGTTTTCTGTTCATTGTGATACTGATAAATTGCCGGTTGGTCAAATTAAGTTCTGCTATCAAACTAACATTTGCAGCTCTGCTTTGTAGCCATGTTGGCTAACATTAGCATGACAGACTGACAAGATGAGCTGCTTCAAAGCCCCGAGTCCTGGAAGTCTCCACTCACAGCTTAAAACAATAATATGATGTGTCTGAATGCTTAGCTCGGAGATTCTGGCAACTCTGTTCACCAGCTGTCTGTCATTTATAATTCAGCTCCATACTCAACTAGTAGCTAACAGTGTGAAGCTGACTCGCCAATCTGTTATATGAGGAGCAAAAAGACAGTTCACTTCTTATTAGGGATGTCTCTGCTTCCATGAAACCACCCTTCATCAAAATGTAAAGACACAGGCATGTGAAGAATGAGAATTTAATCAGAGGACAGTGTGTAAAATTGACTATGACAGCTAAATCAAAGGTCACCTGTTTAAATTTGCTCCAACAGCTTATCACTGCAATAATTACAAAAATGATCATTTAAATGTGGCTCTTGATATTTAAAAACATTACTAAATGCAATATAAATTTGCTCATCCTTAGTTTATGCATGTTTTTTCCGTTATTTCCAAAAGTTTAATTCCTTTTTCGAACAAACATCACAAATCTGTTTATGTGTGTCCAGGAGTCGTATGTGTGGAAGATGTATCAGGAGCGCTGCTGGGATTTCTTCCCAGCAGGAGATTGCTTCCGCAAACAGTACGAAGATCAGCTTGGATAGAGCAGATGCATCCTCCTTACCTCTATCTATGTGACGGGGGCTACTGGAGCATGTAGTCCTACCTACAGTACTGCTGCTGGACTGCAACACACACATACAGAGTCGTCCCAGCATTTCTGGGGACTAGTCTGAGGAGAAACAAGAGGAAAAAAAACACTTTTTTTAACCTAAAAAGGAGAAATGTCTCCCACCCCCGTCAGACGTACCCTTGTCACCGTCGGTACAGTACAGAGTCTATGAGGAAATGACCTGGAACTTGCCCAGACATTTTGGTTTTCTTTCAGTTTTAGGACTCGTTTTTGACAGCGTGTTGCCTTTTACTCCACATAACCCCAAATCATTGCACAATTTTTTTTTTGTCTTTTTGAGAAATACTGGGTTGTGTGGGGTTATGGGACAATGTGTCAGTTATATTATGCACAATGTATGAATGTTGAACTTGAGACTTAATGCCAAAAGAAAAGCAGAGGAGTATAGTAGATATACATAGTGCGCAAAAATGTGATTTAAGAAAAGTTTTTTTCAGATGTTGTAACATTGCATATTGAGATGAAGTTTGTAGAATGAAGTGGCAAAAGGTTTATTATGTAGGATTTAAAAAAAAATGCCTAAATTTCTTCATGAAGTGCCTTACAGTACTGTATCTACATTACAATGAAGCTATGCAAAACTTTTGTTTTTTTCTTTATTGTATGTAAGTACAGTAGTTTTCCTGGAGCAGTAGGACGTAGCTGTCCAGATATGTAGTTTGTGGCTGAACGTTTTACTTTGAACATGGAAGAACAGCATCGGTATGATTTAATTTGTTGCTGAATGCAGCATAACTGCAAATGTTCAAGATACACCGTGTACAAATGACACAACAGAATTTACCGAACACCTTCGAACAAAGAACAAAAAATAAATTGCTATTGTATGGCCATTTGTATGTAATAGCTTTGCTGATCTGTGCATTTCTTTTGATGGAAAAAATAAAGAAATCAATGCAAGAAATGTTATTGCTTCTGTTGTTCTTTGAAATGTGTCAACTCATTATTATAATATTCTAGATACCCTAAACAAAAAACACTATGACAAGTCAAAAGTCAAACTCTTCATGGGAAGTTACACCAAGTTTAAAAGCTCTGAGACAGTGAGTCATTTCAGTCCCAAACTAAGCAACATCTGTCTATCTAATCCCCATCTTTTAAAAATCAGATGCATACTGTGGAGCATTTGGCTTTACTTCTAAGTTCATTTTAGTCAAAGCTTTATCATAACTGTGACCGTCCTGCAGCTTTTAATTACAGCGTAGTAATGAGTAAGCAGGGGCTGAGTAGGTGTGCACTTCTGGTTGGTCAGCGAGGTGGGACGGTCCCTCAGCAGGTTGCATGATGGGAGTTTTAGCCCTATTACCCATGGTGCCATCTGTCAGCTCACATCATGTCACCACACCTCAGGCACCACGCAGTGCTGCAGCCTGCTGCTGAGAGCAACTCTGCCTCCTCAACTCCTCAACTTAAACCTCGAACAACTCCAACATGTCGACTGGGTTTTATGTTCCCAGCACGTTGTGAGTGAATTATATTTTTCGAAATTAAAAAGTGACTCATTGCCAATATTCCTCCACAGAACAAATGTTAATGGCGAAATTAAAAAAGCCATTTTCATCGCTAATTGTTTTAAAAGGCTGTGACTGTCATAGTTTAATAACTGATTTGAGCGCACTCTGTAAAGCAAAGGCAATCTCAAAGCAGCCTCGGTTTAAAGTTTCAGATATTACGTTCAATGCGCTAACAAGCGAAGGGACTCCCTCATTATTAGGCATATTATGTGGCTATAAAGGCAACAGCAGAAAACAATAATGTGCAGTATCAGTGATATGACCATTCTCTCAGTAATTCCACATAATGGAAGCAGCGGGAAGTCGTACTCAGCATGAAATGGCAAGAATTAAGCCGTCAAATAACTGAAGACACATTATACCTATTAAATTCTAGTTTTCCATCATTAGGTCTGGTGGCAGCACAATGAGGATAGAGATTTAATTTTCCTCCTAAATGACTTCTTGTGGGAATTTATGGACGTGATGCTGCTTGAAATATTTGACTCGTCTTGATTTAAATATCATGGCAGCATCTTGTTATCAACAAGCCAAACAAGCCCGAAACATGTTAATTTAATGCACAAACAGCTAACTAATAATGGGATTTGGTGCATGTACAGGCATCACATAGAGATTAATTATGTTTTATCACATATTTCAATATTCAGATATTTTTCCTTCTTGTTTTGCCAAGAGAGTTAAATGAGAAAACTGACACCATCCTCGTGTCTGTCACAATATTAAGCACGAGTTAGGAAGTGGTTAGGTTAGCTTAGTATTAGTATTAGAAACTGTGTTCAAAAGTAACAATAAATACATAAATATGCCAATTAGCCCTACTTAATTTCACTAATTAACACATTGTATCTCCTTTGTGTAAAATTATGGTCATTAGATTTGTGTTTACCTTTAACCCTTTAAGTCCTAGTGCATCATTGGCGACATGTTTGGGCTAGCGCACTTCAGAATACCATAAATATGTCACTGTGTGTGCTATCGGAGCCAATGTGGTGTCATTACGGCAATTTCATTCGTGCCCCCCCCCCCCAGGAATCCACTGGATGAAATTACCGTAAAATTACCGTAATTACACCATATTGGCTGTAAAGCGCAACGAAAAAATGGGCACCAGCACTCACAGGACATTTTCTGACCCTTTTGTAGTCAAAATAAGAAAAAAAGACCAGGTAGAAATTTTGAGGCTCAGGTCTTAAAGGGTTAAACAGAGCCAAGCCAGCTGGTTACAGTTAGCTTCACATTAAATGGATACATATTACACTGGAATAGATTTTCTCCTCTAACTCTTGGTTAGTCTTATCTTTTCTTTCCCTTTTTATCAACAACTTACTGCAAAATTGAAGAATTTTATTAAATCTAAATGTACAGCAGGGTAAATTTTTGAACCGGGTATAGACAGCTACTTTCTGAGGACCATAGACTGTATTTTTGTGATTTAAGTGAAATCGACCAAGTAGTGGTGCCCCTGCAAAATAGTGACAGTACCAAGCAGCGCTGCCTTCTGGCAATGACCCAAATTGTCAACAAAACTTGAAATTGTCAGTATGTAGGTTTCTAGCCTGGAGGCTGTTGTTGTTTCCTGTAGCGAGGGGGATTTTGAAAACAGTTCCACGCGGATAGCATAAGGTAAGAGAAGAGGAAGAGAAAGCTGCATGAAATGTGTAGAGGCAATGGCAGGCTTATTCCCAGAGGTCCACATCTGGTGAGTCAGACATCAACAAACCAATGGATGACGTCATGGTCACCCAGCGGTCCACATTTTATATACAGTTGATGCTTATGATGTGAGTGACTCGACGGTCAAGTGGTTAGGACCCATACCACATGGGTGCTAACAAAGTCTTTCTAAAGTAGTATAATGTCTCTGACCCTGAGCACTGAGTCCCTGGTTTGAATCCTGGATGGAATATTTGCTGAATGTCAAACCTACTGTCTTTCCAATGTTTCCTGTCTTTCTTTACAGTTCATATCAAAAAAGGCCCCACAAAAAAATATTTAGACTAACATGTCAAAGTCCCCAATACATAGCAGTTCCATTATGTTAGCTGTTTGTAAAGAAGGGAAAAGGTATAAGGAGAGAGGTCACTCAGAGGTCAGCTTCTTGCTCAGGCCTTTTCACACATAGACATCACTAGGGAATCACTCCAACATGGAGCCACAAGACAAGACACATGACCAGAGGCTTAAGGAAGAATGACACAACCCAGGGGGCATTTCACACTTGACTCCCCTACCGTCCTTCTCAGGTAGAGGCCCTGACTCACAAATATCAATAAAATATTAAGCTTCTGTTTTTGATTCTCCTTTCATAAACCATTGTTGTTTAGCATCACTAATAATATGAACATTGGGGAGTGTTATTTGGAAGGTTCTGGCTCCCCATCTGTGTTGGATTCAGTATCCAATGTTCTCTTGCCACCTGGTGTGCTTGCTGTTGCGCCCGAACCCCTTCCTCCTCTCTGTGTGATAACCTGCTGCTGATGTAACGCGGCTGAAAGTTGTATCCGGTCTGTCATCCTGGGCCTCTGCATGGCGCCCGGCTGCAGCGGAGTGACAGGTCGCTCAGGAGAAACGAGAGAGCAGCTTGAGTCGCAGTCCGTGCTGACACCTGCAGCTGGCCACCTACAGACAAACCTCCGACCGGTGACAAGACGCTACATATGGTGCCCTTGATGCTTCCCGTCAGTGTTTGAGCCTTTTACACGACATCAAACAACACTTTAACGGCCAAACCAAGTTATGTTGAGACAAAGGGAAGAGCAGCAATTTGGGTAATTTCGCTTTTAAGCTCTGATGGCCCTTACAACACCATTAATGGATAACTAAATGTCCACTTGTCTCATAGATAGATTGCATGCCACTTACCTTCAGCTTGATTGCCATCAAAACTGATGATTTTGTCTGATCAATAGTCTCAAATTCTCATGTCTGGAATCAGGGATTTTTGCCGTTTTTGAAGCAGCTTTAGGAGAGTATTGTGTGGGTGTGAATGCGGTACGGAGTCTCCATGCAAACATCAAACCCTCTGTCCTCAGTTCACACACTGCAGTCCTGGCATCCACTCCTTGACAGATGTGTTCCTCCCTGAAGCACCCTCGACATCAGGAGAGTTTATGTGCGATTGTGTGTGTGACAGACAGAGGGGGGAGACAGTAGAACACAGGTGCGGTTGGAGAATAAAAGGCAAAAGGCGAGCCGAGGGTGAAATTAAAAGGTCAGCAGGAGGTGTAAAGGAAAGACGATGAAGCCCTGTGAAGTTCGTATCTCATTCTCACCGACTGTAAATTGTCACATCTGCCAATGAAGTCATCAGACGTAACTGAACATGATTGCCGCCCGGAGGAAGCTTTGACAAAAAGTCACTTGGACTGGGGTGAACAGTTATATCTTTAGCTGTCACTGACCCTTACTAGGGGGGCTTTATGGCGGGATGTGATCTAGCCTTTATTATGTATCACGATTCCTTTTACGGCCCATTTGAATGACACAAACCAACGTTTTTCATATCTTCGATGTCTAAGCCTTTTGTGTAGCTGTGTAATGGCTGGATTGATGGATCTAGGTTATTTAAACTGACAAAGTCTTAGGGCTACTAAACCGCTACGGAAGATTCTTATGTTGTTTTTCTGGGACGGGCATGCTGGATTGATGCTCCTTTCAGAGTCTTGATTCAGAAAGTATGGGTGGGGAAACCCTTCATGACTGTCTCAGAGAAAAAACAGCTTCTTCTGCCAACTCCTATTTAGATCATCTTCCGTCGACAGACTCAGACAGCCCCAACGAGAGCTAACATGTGTTTTATGTATGTGCACATCACTTTGAAAGTGAGTACTGCCAAAACAATGTTCTACATGAAACTGAAACCACGAACCTTCTTGTTGAACTAAAATCCTGATAGATTAAACAATCCATTTATATTTCCAGCACGTCACATGTACCTCATCAGAACAACACCCCTGGATTAATGGACTGTCTCGTCCTTGGATTTCTGCAGAGAACTAGGTCTTAGGTTCACGTCCAGGGATCTGTTACATGTTCAAGGTCAGACTACAGCACTTTTAGCCCGTGGCAGTTAAGTAACTGAATGCTGCAGGGCCAGCAGTGCAGACAGAGAGTGATGCGAGGTGAGCGGTGCTGAGCGAAGGGGTTGAAGTGAGCTGAACAGGCTGCTTCGTACTCCACGGGTGTTCTATTGCGCTGATACGGCAGGGGACAAGTCAAGTACAGATCCCACTCTGACACCAGGCCAAACATCCCCGGAGAGGACGAATTAGAATTGAGAGGATTGTGCAAAAGACTTGTATTATGTGTGGGGAACAACTTTGGATTATAGAATGTGTTCATCAACTGGAAAATCTGTATACAAATAAAATAACTAACACATAATCCAGTTTTGTCATCCACAATGTTGATAGTAGCATGAATTCAACTGTAGATATGCTCCATATAAATACAAGATAATTTACAATATTTGTCTTTCGAGTGGGGATACTCCACTTGCTCGCAGGGCGCCAGGGGCCAGTTAATAAACATTTATATTCATCAGATAAAATGAATGAGCATTAAAATGCCCCTAAGTCAGCTTACTTTGAAATGATTTATCTTCAATTTACATGGGTAACAGCCAAAAGACACTATTAAAGATTAATTTTTTATGAACAAATAGAAAAAACTAATCAAGTGTGAATCAATTTATTTCCATTGTGAATGAGAAAATGTTCGCAGGGGTTAGTTGGTAAGTCTCATATTGGTCAATTAATGTGAAATATGCAGATACGGCTAGCATTCGGTTAGGCACGTCTGCCATGCTCTGTCTGAAGACAACAAAATTTGCCTATTGTCTCTAACGCGTAGTAATTTACACAAAACAAAGTGGTGGCTGTCTTCAGCTGGAAATGGGCAGGCTGTTTCCTATGGGGGTAATTTTGTTGCAAAATTATTTGCAAATGCGTGTGGAGAGTAGTGTATGTCAATCTGTGTGTGCGCAGCCTGATTTGCAAATGTGTAAATGAATCTGTAAATGCATACAGAGACATGAATGTCTGAAAAGTCTAAGTATTTTCGCTACAAGACCCAGAAATACAGACAAATCATTGGTTACAAGTCAAACGGCTTCTCGATTGGCTCTCTTTACACACGT
>OMNN01102102.1:0-27137 GCA_900302755.1 Chromis chromis
TCAGCAGTCTTTAACTCTCTGAACCCTAAAGCCCAATGGTGTTTTTCAAAAGGCATGTAAAAACTGCCACCATTTAGCAGAGCACGAACCTGTAAAAACAAACAGCAAACCAGATTTTTGACATTTTGACACTCCTTCAACTTGTGATGTGCAGTTCTATCAGAGAATCTAACCGAACTGAAGTTTAAAATTGTCATATTTCCTCAAAATCACTGTATTCTGAATGTTTGATTTGAAAATATGCCAAAAAACTAACCAAATGACCTCACTAGATTCTGTGAAAAACAGAAACTGTGAGGCCATGAGTAACTCAGCTGTGACCAACAGTCACATGACAAAACATAGGGATTATTCAGTTGACCGGGGCTGAACTGCATGTTGTGTTCACATGGAGCAGATAGAAAACATGTACAGGAACACATTTTAGTAGTAAAATATCTATAGTATGTAGTATGTTTGTCTGTGTATCACCACATTTTTCTCCAATGTTATGAATACTATTTGAAATAAGGTTGTAGATACTGATTTGAGGTTTTTTGCCATTTTTGTCAAATAAATTATAAAAAAGAAAATCAACTTCAGTTAGTGTCATTTTAATGATTTATGGCATTGTAACTGTGTCATAGGGCACGGAAAAACATTTTTCAGCTCTCTACTCCTATCCATTGTTGTACTGTTTCAATAAAGGTGCAGGACATTATATTCATACATTATGTTGTAATTATATTATCATTACAACATTTTAATTCAGTGAAAAATGAGTGAATAAAAATGTGACAGTATCAGAAACACCCAGAAACTTCTCAGGGTTCAGAGGGTTAACTGCAGACAGCCACAATAAAAGTCTTTCAGATCTCCTAAGTTAAAAATCAGATGGGAAACAACCAACTGTGGTATGATGTGAACAGTGTGTTAAGTTATTAGAATCCCAGAAGGTGAACATTTATGACTAGACTTCTCCAGTGGCTAATTATTAATCCACAAATGAGAAGCATCAAGAACAGTCACCAGCAATTTTGTCGGCGGTATCATGGTCCAATGTTTTTGAACCCACTGTGATTATTGACTCAAGTCCACAGTGCGCTTCAAATTAGACATTTTTATAATCTTCAAAACTGATAAACTCATACAGCTGAAGACTCACTAAGCCAGCTTATCAGGCAAATGGCACTTGCAATGAAATAAGACCTTATAACCATTCATTTTCAAGAAAATTATACTGCAACTTTGAAAATAATAGTTTATCTGATAGAAAAGAAGCAAATCAGCCATAAAACATTCTCTGACACCAGCGGTGATCAACATCTTTTAACTTACCAACATGTTCGTCTGTTATTTGTACTGTAGGAAGACTTTTAATTTTATCCCTATCAGCAGGCGGAGGTCCCGTGTTCTCAAACTGGTTTAATAACTACATATTAGAGAAGAAAATTGTTAGAAAGGAAGTTAAATGAAACACATGCTGAATGCACATTAGTGTGTGTAGTGCAGACTTTCTTACACAACATCTACAATCTTTAGTCCAATAATGAAAATCTTTCCTTTTTGATATTGTAAAGGGTCTTACCTGTGTTATAATAGCATCTAATCCATTAGCCCCCCAAGCATAGTCCATAGGATTTGAGTGAAGAACACCCCTTTAAAAAGACGAGACATTAGATCTAATCAAGCATGTTTTGTTGTGAATTTGCTTTTAGTTTTTTTTTACTGCTCTGCTCCACAGACTCACCAGGGTCCAACACCAATATTTGGCATTGCTGTAGGTGCAATTATTCCATTCACTAGCTGCTGAATTATTCTATAAAAAAAGAACATAAAAAGGTATGAAGCATTTGTGGAAGAGTGTCATTTGGGCTATTAAGTTCATGGAAATTCATGGTTCATGGAAAAACTGATGAATGATTAAACAAATACATGCAAGAATTCAGTCCAGCAAGTCATTAACTGTACTTCTTACCCCTCTAAAGTCGGAACTCCCTCATGCCGCCCTGCTTGTCGCCTTGAACCATGACGACTTCTCGGTTGCCTGGCACCATATCGCTGTCGTGATGCCGTTTCCCTTTCCCGACGGTTCTCCGCATCCCGGTTGTCCTCTGTTCCCAGTCCGGCCCCGAAGTCAAAGCTGTCATCAAAGACACCCAGGGCAAACTGACCATAGCCGGAAGGGAATGTAAACAAGTGCTGGTCTGCATTCTGTAGGACAAATACAATGAAGCAAACAGATTTAGAAACCAGCAGCAAGGTTGAAAGCAACTAAGCCTTGTGATTTCTCTTCATAACTATTTACAGTAAAAACAACACTCCTGGAACGTTCAAGAGCCGTGGTGACTATCAGGTCGAATTTCATCCCAGTGAGGGAAAAAACACACAGAATGCCCGCTGACATATTTCTGTGTAGATTCTCAGACAGGTCATAGTAATCCTAGGAGCTTCACTAAAAAGCAACTGGACTTCTCTTTTGGGTTCCTGAAGACGTGTCACCTCTCAGCCTAGAGGCTTCTTAAGTTCTCAGAACTCTAGGCTGAGAGGTGAAACACCTGCTGACATACAAACGTTCCTCGATTACTGAGGAAACAGTATCATTACAACCTCAGTGTGTTTCAGTTAAAATGTTCCCACAGAAGCTACGTAAACTACCGATCAGGTTAAAAATGGCACTCATTTGACTGGGCAAAGCTAAAACAGCCCAATGAGTCAATATAATATCAGTGTAAAGTGCAAAAGCAGAAGTGGAAACCCAATGATAACTTACACCACGTCTCGTACCAGATCAGCACAAACGTCAATGGAAAAAGTTTTGACAAATGCTGACTCTATTATGCAACAGTGTGCAGAGTGGTGCAGAGCAGAGAAAGGTTATGTGATAGAGATAAAGCCTAAGCAAAGAATGGCACAAACCTCAAATGGTTGTTGGTTCTGGGGCCCGCTGGAGATGGTAGACATGGAGCCATTGTCAGTACTAAACAGGAGACAAATAGTGGACAAAGTTACATTAAGTTAAATACATTTTTCTTCATCATATATCATAGCTTTCATAATTTAAAATATTTATGATAGCATGGTTTTCTACTGCTTCTTCTCCGAACCTCCTCCACTTTCTGATTTCACATGTGAAATACAGCAGCTGTGCTCTCAGTTTTAAACTTTTTTCATACTATTATGATCATATGATAATAAATGAAAATGCCATACCAAGCTGACCCAAAAAAGATGGAAACCCATGGCCTTACTGTTGAGTAGCACTCAATGTTAACTTCAGTGTTTTTTTAAGGTCACTCGAAATGAGAAACAGAGATAGAAGACACAAGTTTCACTGTGTGTGAGACTCAAACTTGGATGCATAAAATCTGACGCGTGTAGATTTTCATGACATGGCACAGGGTCAAACCTGCACTGCTATTAAACCAAGCTGCGGGTGTACAGTTGGGTTTAACAGGTTCTCTCTATCCTAAAAGCCAGCTACTGTGGGTTGGTGAAACATTACAAGGAATAATGGCCAAACATATGAAGGGGGAAAAACCCTATTAAAAAATGCAGTTAATGTGATGATACAAGACTCTTGATAGTGATTCTCTGATAAATACAATACAATAGTCACACATTGGGAAAAAATACTACTTTTAATGACGTAAACTAGACACATTATGCATTTTATACACACCTCCTCTCTTCCAGCAGCTCCTCAATGAACCCTGACTCACATCTTGGACATGTATACTCCTGCAACAAAACACACATTAGCAGAAACCAAAACATGAGATGCAGTCTTTACTGTGAAATTAGAGAAAGAAACAGCTCATTAGAGTGTCACTGTGTGGCAAATGTAAACTGTAACTTGCTGATTAAACCTAAAATATAGCTCCAGCTGAATAAATACATACTGTTTCAGTCCAGAGATCTGGCAAAGGATTGTCTAGCTAAACAGGAAAAAGACAATTTAAAACCATGAGCAGTAGGGGTGGGACAAAATATCGATACAGCGATATATCGTCATCCCTCCTCGTGCGATATGAGCATCGATACGCTGGCGCCAAATATCAATACTTTAATTAATATAATAAGGCGCTCTAATAAGGCGTTCTAAACCCTGCCAGATCCCTCTGCCAGCTGCCATTCCCCCAGCGTCACTACTTAATGACTCCACATGGTGGCGTTTATCACATGAATGAGGGAGACTTGTACAGGTATAATGGAGGACAGCAACGCTACCGTAAGAGACGCCCCATCCACGTTTAAGTCCAAAGTGAGGACCCATTTCGGCTTTGGCAACATTAAGGGAACAAGCATGCTGGACAAAGACTATGGCATATGCAAGAACTGCCTCGCTAAAGTAAAGTACACAGGCAACACCACGAACATTGTATTTTTCAGTTATAGATATTATAGCGATCGCAGAGGCGGTAGTACGGGACTGTTGTGCTGCAATGCATTATGGGAGTTCGGGGTTTTATTAATGTTTTTGCTACCATGAGTGAGAAGGGTAGCGGGGTTGATGGCTACCTGCCACTGTTTATGAATTGGTAAGCTACTGTGGGTGCAAATAAAAACACCCGCAAGGAGGCATAGAAGACAAACGCTCTGGCTCAAGCGTCTTCCTTCCACCCTGCTCATTACATGATGTATAATTATGCAATTGTCATGCAATATATCAATTATCAATGTATCGTGATAGTATCGATATTCTGAGCCATGTATCGATATCATATCGTATCGTATCGTATCGTGAGGTACCCTGTGATTCCCACCCCTAATGAGCAGTGAAGGAGCACCAAATTATCTCTGTTCAAGATACTACAGATTTGTGCATTGTCAGTCAAAGGTCAGCAGAGGACGCACTTCCTCCTGTCCTCACCACCTTCAATTGAGATAATGTTGAGAATGCAACATGAATGCATTAAAACTTGTGCATTATGAATATTTGGTACATTAAGAAGACTGTATAATGTCAATACTTTCTACATACAGAAGAATCTGTGTATCAGTATTTTCTACATATTGAATAACCCTGTGCAACGTTACTATTTTCCACATTTAGAGAAATCTGTAAAACATCTACATTTTCTGCATATAGAAGAATCTGTCATTATCAATAGTATATGTCTTGATTATTTTTATTTTCTACTGATGTTAAAAAAAAATCCACTATCCTCTTTCTGCACTATCCCTTTTGCTGCTGTGATGCTGCAAATTTCTCCTCTTTGGAATCAAAGGATTATCTTATCTTATTCAACCAGCTGCTGTATCATTATAGAGCGTGTAGTTCATATGTATGTAACCCAATCCACGAATCCTCGGGTAGGCTGAACGGGTCAGAAATGACCCCATTTAATCTGGTGTTTTCTTCAAGGTGAGCTCATGCTGTACAGATTGCATTCACGCCGAGCTGAGATCTTGTCACAATGGAGCTTTTATAATAGGCCTGCATGATATAAGGAAAATCTGCAATGTGCGATAACAGTGTTCCATATTGCAGTAATGATATGACTTCCCATACATAAACAAATAAAAAGTGTATTAACTATATGGTTCGTATGTCTGTCTGTTTTAATGGGTACAGTGCTAATTTAAACCCCAAACACTGAAGAGTACAGGGCTAATGAAGAAAAAGGGCTTAAGCCAAGAAATTAAATGAATTACTTCAAACATGCATGTGAACACCCAAACAATTAAACAGATCATCATTTCAAATAAGACAACATAACTACAAAATAAAGTTTCATCTGATTGGTCAAATGTTGTGAATGTGTAACCTGTGTGTCCAGGGCTCCACCTCATGGGCCAGTGTTCAAGTAGGAATGCATATTTTTTTTATTCATCGCATTTTAGGCAGTTTCATGTGTTTATTTTAATTTTTTATTTTATTTTATGGCCTTTTTCATGCCTTTGCTATTAGAGAGGACAGGACAGTGGATAGAGTTAGAAACAGGAGAGAGTGGGGAAGGACATGCGATAAATGGACGAGGCCGGACTCGAACCCGGCACAGCCGCTACACATATGCACGTGGGTGACGCGACATAATCGCTAGGCTATTGGAGCACCCCGCCATGTGTTTATTAAGCATGTTCATATTGCAGTGACTATGAAATACGATTTGTTAGTCAGCAGTACCTCAGAGTATGGTCAAGCTGTACAGATTGCATTTATGCCTAGCTGAGATCATATCACAATGTGAGCCTGACCACTTGTTGTCTGGCAGATGAGATCACATTCCAAATTACGTTTATCCAGGTACAGATTACATGTTTAAATTGTTGTTGGGGATTCTTGTTCCTCCTTTCAGGGCATTTACTCAAAGAAATGTTACCAAAAAGTCTCCAGCATCCAAAGGACATATGGTAACCCTTCACAAACTACCTGACCTCCTGCTACACACCTTATAGCAAACCAACATTCAACACAGTATAAACACACACATAAAGCAGGAAGTGCAAAGTGAAGTAAGTCACATGTTATGTTTTTTGTTGCTTGTTATAAAAAGAAGGTATGCTCAGTTCTTATTTACTGTGAGTAATCTACAAGAGACGTCTTCCTGATAGAACATAATGTACTCTGACTTCAGGGGTCTTGGTTATGCTGATTGTTTTATGTAAAACTTTATTTACAAGACACTGAGTTGGTTGACATGCAGGCTCCACATGTGCACGGTAAAATTGAAGGTTTGGCGGCAAAAAGAAGCGCAACATCAGTCGTGTGGTAACGTTTTGGCAAAACAAAGGATGGTGTGTCGACTAAAAACAGGAACTCGATCTGCAGCATCTGGAAAATAGTCACTACACGGGGAAACAGGACTAATTGGTTTGAGCATTTAAAATCAACACGACAAAGCTCTGAATGATGGATGCAAACCCAAAGCAAAAAAAACATTTTGGATACCATAGCCGGTACCACAAAATGTAAGAAATATTCAAAATAGGTTTTTTTTTTTTTCTAAAATAATAAATTCTTTACAAATGGAGTTATTCAAGTCATCATCTGTATTGCTATATTTCTTGATATCACAATATACGTTAACGAAAAACTAAATATTACAATGTCTGTTTCACTTTCCACATAAGTATAAAATAATTTTTGTTGTTTTCTTTTGTTGTGTTTTTAGACCCTAATCCTGACTTCATCAATGTGTTATTTGGTTGTATATTTTTAAAGATTTAATTACAAATGAATACTAATAGGCTATTCTAAACTGTAAAGCAGCAGTTCCATGACATGTTAATGTGACTACAGGTCTTTGCCAGCAGCCTACAGAAACAACCTACAGATTGTAAAGAGCACATCTACTGTTCTGTCACGGATCATTCTAGCTTGTGACAGACATGCCACTTATGTGTTAATGAATGGCAGAGCAAGAATAAGGACGCAGTGGCATTGTTGGCGCTGGATCGTTCACATAATTGATCACCAATCTGCTACACGCAGTCTTAAGATAGACTAATGTCAACAGAGCTTCATTAATAGGAGAAATAAGTGCATGTTTACACGTAATCAGCGTTAACATTATAGTTTACTATCGGTTAACAGTGCTAGTCAGTACAGCTAACGATGGAGCTAACACGACTCGAAAAAACACAACATAATTACTAAACAACTTCGCCATACGTCACTGCACATTATGTACGCGAAGCAACAGTGTCCCGTGTGAACTGACTACGCAGTTAGTGTGTGTATGTTGACAGATCCTCTGTTTAGATAACGAGCCGAGTAGCGCTAGCAAGACAAACGGGAGCTAGCTAACACTGTTAGCATGCTAACTGTTGTCCCGCTGCTACAACGATATCTACTAAAGAAACACCAACGCTGCTGTGTTGTTTAGTTGTCCAGCTGTCTATATCTGTCATTTATGTCTGTGGTACTTACGGGAAGCCGAGGGCTAATCTCTGCGGAGCACCTGTGACAGAAGAACCGGCTGGGCCATGGAGGAGCTTCAGCCATCTTTAGCCACTAAACAGACAGGCAGAGAGGAGGAGGAAGGACTACGGAGCACCGAGAGGGACAATGTTAACCCACTGGAACATACGACGACCATGTGATTTAAATGGCTCTGTTACATCACAGACGTTCAGTATCTAAATGCGTTTCATAAATACAAATCCTGTCAAAAATAAACATGAAGAAAATACTTACATTTAAATATTTTTAGCAGAATTTCTGTGAATTTGAAATTTGACTATTGATTTACTGGAATTTATGCATTCTATACAGTATAAACATATAAATGCAAACAACAAAACACACACAAGTACAAAAAACAATATTCATAGAGAGCAAAATAATTAATATCTGTAATTCTACATACACAAATGTGAATTACAAAATATTGCCACATGGTGGTGCTTTTGTGTATCAAGTGTTGAGTTACTGTATTTCACATTGTAACCAGTAGTTGAAGATACAATACATCCCTAGTAAGTTTCCTTGCTTTCCCCCCCTATAGGAATCAGTCAAGTCATCATATGCTGCAGAATGTGGCTTAATAATTCACTAATTCATACTCACATCCCAATGCAAAAGCCCGAACAGAAGCTTGGTTAGTATAATACCCCCCCAACAAACCTGTATCATGCACCACCACACTGTGTCTCCACTGAACTCCAGTTGTCCCTGCAGGTTCACGGCAACCCCCCTCGTTCCCCCTCCTCACATGAAAACCAGAGATGTGTTTTTGCAATCTGGCATCACATTTGATTTATTTTGACACACGTTACTTTTCCATTGGATTCCTGTCAACCATCTTATGAGTCCAGCAGGCATACTTGAAGTGTTCATAAGTTGTGCAGCATCTGTTTTTGAACAACACATCCCTTTAATGGTGGATTTGTATTTTGTCCTTGATTGTCCGACAGCTTTTCCAGGAAGCGTTTTATTGAGTGTCAAACCTGAGACACAAAACAGTAAAGAAGTAGCCTTTCGCATGGCGAGAAAGTAGTCTTGTTTTACGTCTATCTTCTCGCTGACGTCTATCTGGTGGCCCTGAGATAGCAGCGAAGATTTCAGAAGTCACTTTGTTACATAAAATCTGGAGGATAAAATTACAGATCTTATTTTGTTTTCAGTTCTGTCAAGTTGTCAAATAAAATTTCAGCTATATATTTTTTTTCACAGTTATCCTAAATGTGATTACTCTAGCTGCAGACCGGCGGCTATAAACATGCCACTCATGTCTGGAGTATATTGTGTGCTTGGCAGGACATGTTGAGAGTAAGTAGGAGTTCCCATCCGACTGCCTGTCAGCCAATCGTGGCTCTCAAGCATTCTGGCCTGATTTTTACGTGAAAACATTTGGTTTCATGCTCTTGAGGACACGAGCCCTGGATGCTACCATCTCCACTGATGTTGTATGGGTTTGCTGCTTTTGCATCAAAAATACTGGATGGATTTGATATATATGTGTGAGCATGTATGTATGCAGAAAAATGTTTTCTGTTATGCATTCAGTAAACCAACTGAGAGAAACAACAGCTGTATTTACAACCTGAAATGCAAAATATAGTTATGATTGATTATGAAAAGACTGGATGTTTCTGTACAGCAAAGCTCACTGTTTAACTTAGTTAGGTCCTAATGTGCTTTCTAGGTCAGTGTTGTGTCTGATCTGGACACGTGGGAGCTGGAAAGACACTGCTGTCCCATGGACTGAGATTAGAGAGGGTCTGATAGCACCGAAGTTTGCTATGTCTGCCTGGCTGAGGTAAGCCATTGTCTCCCTGCACCCAGTGCGTCACAGCCATTGCAGTCGACTGCTCATTGTAGCAATGCAATCTGGGGAGTGAGTGACTGTGGGTCAGAGTGAGGTCATGTGAGCAGCAGAAAACAACTCTTGCCAGACTGAGAGGCCTCCCATATCATGTAGTTTTAGGTCAGTCAATAAGCTGGGTTTGGGATATTTACAGGAAAATGTTTTGTTCTGCAGGTAAACCACTATATTAGATGTTTTCTCGCTGTGACGTGGATTAAAACACGGTACTCTGCGAGGTTTGAAAGTATGCTACCACTGTAATAGAGTAGCTTTAAGCGTGCGTGGGCATGTGTGTGCGCATACATCCAAATCAAGTTACTCATTTAAGACATTATCTGTCATTTCCTTGACCTCCTTTTTATGGTTTAATTTATATTACACTCTAAAAAAGCAGTAAAGTGCTGGAGCCAAGGCAGCAGACAGATATGCTGCAAGGGACACTGCTGCTTTTGTCACTCCGCAGAGTTTTTCCAGACTCTCCAGCCAGGATTGCCCCACACTGTCCCTGTGGGCCCCCGAATCACACTCGCATACACGCATAGACACACACATACGCAGACACGCACATCCACACAATCAGCAATAACAGCCGCCTGCTGGAACTTCCTGGGCCTCTTAGTCATGCGTCACTTGTTTTCAGTCCCACCCATCGAAGACTCTCTCTCCCTCCAGACACACTCTGTCTGAGGCCATGTGTCACAAGACCTGTGCATCAGGCGCACACTGTTAGATCCCCGAACAAACAGCAAGAAGGCAGACGAAGATCAACATTAGTGATGGTCAAAGCCGCCTCTAACAAAATAAACCCAACACATCCATGAACATGCATATGCTTATATCTGGAACCCAGCAGGTATCCCTTCTGTTCTGTGCAGTGTTTTTCCACTCTACTTGTGTTCCAGAACAAAATCCCATGATACAGCATTGGTACATAAGTGTTTGGGATTACATCACTGAGCAGCTAACAAAATATAGATGTTGCTAGAGGAACATATGTGCACAATTAACAATTTAGGGTTCAACCAACTGTGTTGTAGCAGGGTGTTTGTGGTTACTCACTGCAGATGTTTCAGCGGAGCTTGACTTTATCTGCTTTTATTGTTTCATTAGATTGTGGTAACCTGTTCTGAACATTACACTGCATGTTTTTGTTGCACATTTCATTCTATCAGTGCATCTCTGTGTTTAATCCAGTGCTACAGTGCGATTTGTTTTTACAGCTAAACATGTTTCAGCTATGCTAATGGTGTGGAACAGGAATAGCAAAGTGCACGACTTTGATCCCTGACTGAAACATCTTTGACAGCTATTAAACTGTCTCAAAACTTATCAAATGGATTGCCATAAAATGTGATCGCCTACAGACATTCATGTTCTCCTAGGAATAGTTTTAATAAGTTTGCTGATCCCTAAAATTACATTCAGTTCCAAAATCATGTCGATATAGAATTGAGAAGATGGAGGAGCTATTTTGGGCGCTTGTAGTTCTGAAAATAAAATTCCTATTTATCATCCTCCTGTTTTTCCATGGATGTATTAAAAGATCTTCTCCCTAATACGTCTAATTTTTTTCCCAATATGAATGGTAAATGCAAGATGACTCACACTTGGAGCGCTTCTGGTGCGTTGGAGGAGCATAAAAATGGTTGCTTGGTTAAATCATCAGTTCCTTGTTAAATATTACGTTTTAAGGTATCTGTTTCTTTGACTAAAAAAAGACATTCCCTGTCTGTGCTGAAATGATGAAACCTGGTTCATGGGTTGTGTACTATTTTAACCCGTCCACTATGTCGAAATGGCAGACAAACGATTCTTTCCCAGAAACAAAGCTGAAAGGATTCTAATGAAATGATTAAAAGGGGTTGCTACAACATCAAACTATGCAGTTGTTGCATTATCTGGGTGAGTCCAGTGTTTCTATTAAAATCTATTTCTGGGATGACAGAATTGGGAAAAACACTGCAACTGGTGGCATATTTCATTTTCCAAGTTTTCTGTCAATTTCTTACCAAATGCATTAAAAACTAACAAAATTCCACTCAATCTGTACAGTCCTTATGGTTTAGTGTTGTGTAAATTAGCCACTGTTAGCACGCTGAACATTATAGACTCTAAACATTAGCATGTCGTCCTTATCACGTCAACCTTAGCACGTAGCTCAAAGGACTGCCTCAGAGCCGACTCACACATTAGGCAATATAGGCAAATGCTAAGGGCGCCGTGGCCTCCAGGGGGCGCCACAGAACCGGGAAAAATGGGAAAGCTCACATTGATTAAAATGTAAAGCAATGCCCAATTAAAATGACTAAAAAACAATCGGTTTCTTTTGTAAGTGTATATAAATCACTGATGGAGGAGGGCGCCATATAAAATCTAGGGAGCCATTTTGGGTAGGGCTGGCTCTGCACTGCCTAGACCAGACTTGTTAATAGTTTTACACTCACTGATGCCATTTGAAATCTACAGAATGGCCTAAGACTTGCGTGTGGTAATTTACAGTAAGTACTGTCCAACCAACCATTACTCACAGAACAAAATGATGCACTCGAGGGTGCATCATACCCCCACTTGAGGGTAGAAAATTCCCTACTGGAGTTGCTGAAGATTTGTTTTTGACATGCGGTGTATGTTTTTGTATGTGGTAAATGTGTGTCTGTATATATGCTGATGGGGATTTTCAGTACAGAGTCCAGAGAGTTATTGGAATATTTTGCACACGCAGCATGTGTGAGATAGCAAGTATTTGCTCATACAGGTGTCTCATATCATCAAAAGTCCACATCATGCAGCGCTGGAGTTCCTAACTCTATACATGAGGTCAGTTAATCTTAAACTGACCCTCATTCTGTGTCTGCGCTCTGTTGGAAGAGGCACCATGTGGGCCTCCTGTGTTTACTTGTGGTATACTGGCCTACTTTGACTGGCAGAGGATCTTCTAACAGATGATTTAATTAGCTGTGTCCTTGTAGCTATTGTAGCCGTTCGACTAAAAGACGCTGTTGATAATGAGTGGGCCAAAAAATCAAACGGAATCCGAGCCAGGGCAACTTTTCCACGCTCATCTTTGCTGAATTTGCGTAACGCATGACAGCAAATTAAATGCCTGAGCAATTTTCCACGACGACCGACCAACTTTCCATTATAAACAAGCGGGTATCGGGCCAAGGCTTATAAAAAATAAGGTATTTCTGTCTCGTTTCCAATGCGAGAGCCACCTGAAAAGCTGATGTGAAATTATGGTCACGGTCTGGTGATCTTCCAAGCCTCAAACTGCACAATTGGACTCAATTTGAGTCAGGTTTGGGAGCTAAGTGCAGCCCAATTATCACACTTCATTGACTTCTTTCATATTGTGCAGCTTGATATTTCAACGCAAACTTAAACCAGAGTTAATTCAATGACCTTGTTGCTGCCAAAGCAGAGTATAATACAATAATCTCAAATTATCCCAGGCACACAAGTTCCCAAACACTTAAACCCCCCTCTGAGAATACTTTACCCTAATTTTTATCCACCATAACGACGCAATTTCCTCACAGATAACAACCAATATTCTATAATTATGTTTAACATATTTTACAGAGCCTTACCGTCAATTTTTATTGCGCTTCTTGTACGTTTTCCTCGTGTTAAGACTCGGTACATATGGGCCGGACCACACGCAGCGCCCGTGGAGAAGCCATCCCAGAGGTCACGACGAGGAAGTAAAACAGCTCACCAAGAATAATTGGGGATAATTGGCATTTACACAACTTCCTAACTCTGCTGATTTGTTGTTGATGATCTGATGCTGAAAAACACAGTGAATTTCAGTTGTTGTTTAAAGTAGTTGTGGAGTGAGCTGATTTGAGTGCAAAGCTTTGCTGTCAACGTTTCTGTGAGACAAATTAATCAATAGTTTTGCAAGTTTTTTAAGAGCAGTGTCCTTTGCCTGACATGCCTGAAAGCACAAACTGCTCAAACCTGTAATAAGATCTCATAGATTTTCCTTCCAGTATTCGACATCTTCATGTTCACCAGGTTTAAATCTGTTCACTGAGTTGTAATCTGTGGTGACAGTTTGATTGACCATCCATGTAATTTCCTCCTAACAGAATCTCCATTACCTCAGGTAATAAAAAGTTAAAAAAAAAAAAAAAAAGGCATTTCCGAGAAGAGCATCATCTGTAACAGCACCAGCTATAAGACTGGAGTGTGGGCTGTCTTGTCAGTGTAGTGATCAATTGTCAGAAGTAAAATATTGTACACATGTGGAAAATTAAAAAGACATGCCATGTAACAAAGCAGCTATATTCTAATGGAGTGATGGATGTGATATCTATTAGTTTCAGCTGTGGGACGGAGCTGTTTACAATCCAGTGGCGCGATCCAGAGAGTGGGTGGTCTTCGAAACACTCCGCAGCGCCTCGGTTTCATCACAACATCATTTCAGATCTAAATGTTAGCTGCTAACTTACTGGAAGTAGTACGGCAAACTGGAGGAAATGATACCATGTGGACGTCGTTGAGAAAGAAACTCGACATGTCAGACCGGGATGATTACGCATCCCCTGAAATGTCAGTGTGGGCGTCACATTATGGCCCCATGTGTTTGTCAGGATATAAACAACTCATCCAGGGGTTGTGATGTAATGCCTGTGACTGATCCCATGGTCATAACAGGTGAGCTCCAACAGGAGGGACAGCAGCCATAATCACACCCACACACTCACTCATATGAAGTCTGGTTCCAGTGGAAGCAAGCCTGACACCTTTTTGGACAACACCACAAACCGTAAGATGTAAAAAAAACAGAGAATGAAATATGGAGCAAAGTGGGCAGAGAATTCCTGAGGTCTCTTGTTGAGTGTAATTAGAATAGCTCTGAAATGGCTCATAGGTTTAGGCTGTGGTTATGTCATTACCACCCCTGGTGTGACAGAGACGCATCATATCCGACATCCGTCAGAGGGCTGTGTGGGTAAAAGATGAGATACAGGTTGTTCCTGGTGAAGGTATTACACAGTCATAATGACAACAGCAAATGCGATTTTTGTTTGTCTTGAACAACATGTACCTATTGGGATGGTTTGTCCAGATACATGTACCAAAACTGCTGTCTCAACTCTATTTTTTTGTGTATTTTAGCTGGAAAAAAAACAGCCTGTTCAACATGTGCACCTCAAAGAGTGGCAAATGCCTTATTCCAGTTGGTGTTCATTGCAAATTCCTGTGGGGTCGCCATACTTTAAACTGTGACAAGGAACTCTGGTTTGGTGAGTTTATTGTGCGGCTCACACAAGAATTTATAGATGAGGAATAAATGGCTTAAGCATTCTGTATAGCACTTGTTATGATGAGGCAGGTAAAGGCATAATGTGTGGGATAATAATCCAAAAACTAAACTGGCGTGACTATACAATTCAGCGGACCACACTGAGGTGATGTCTGCATGACAATATCCGACCAGCATGTTTGTGTGGTGCCAAACTTCTTTGATTTCTCTGGATCAATCAATCACATATGATTTTGTACACAATGCGTCACAGACTTCCAAAGCTCCATCTCTGAAAAAAGACATTTTGTGTGTTTTATGTGTGGGCACAGCAACAGCCCCTCGGTGGCATTGTTATGTGCCCTGTTCGAACTAACAAAACATCTAATTCCATTCCCAGTGTAATAAAAGGGTACTTGGACAGGAATATAAACATCTCCCTAAAGTCGAACCAGATGCTGCTGCATGGCCAAGCGCAGGGTTCGGAGGAGGGAGAGCTACAGACAGAAAAACAAGGGAGGTACTTTACACAGGAAAGTGAGTCAGGACCCAGGCCTCGGCGCTTCGAAACATTCATTCCTCCGCTCCTTTCGCCCTCCATCCCCCTGACCCTTCCCACCTTAATCCAGAGCAGGGGGATATCCCTGAGGAGACAGGGAGAGTAAAGCTGCCCAGCCTGGATTTGATTCCCCGGGCCGCCTCAAGGCCTTGAGGGGTCTTTCGTAGAGGCGACTCAGCTGCTGCACGCACAAGAGAGGAGGTCTAACCACTGCACGCACAGACTGGCAGCGTCTGGGTGGCTCATCCACCACCCAAAACCCCAATGTGAGAGCAAAACTGTGCAGGGTGCATGCTACGTTCGGTTGGAACTGACTACGATTGGGACTCTAACACAGATTAGCAAATCGTTAGCCTCATAGCATAATTGCCTAGGTCATATTTTGGCAAAATTGTGATATCTTCCTAACTCTACTCTCCTAACACGCTGATTGACCGTGCATGATTGCCGATGTCCTCAGCCTATCAGAATGCTTGTTACATTCCAAAATCACTATCGGCCAAAGTCATCTCTTTGACTTAGGCATGTTTGGCCCTATACAAAGATGGCTTTTCTGAAAACCTTAAAATATGACTTAGGCAATTATGCTATGAGGCTAACGAAATATAAAATGTTATGAATGGCATCTCGGACACTGTTGCAGAACCCTGTTTGTATTGTTTTTTAAGCTACAATGGTGAGACGAATTGAGATATAGTAGAGAAAGCAGATCCCAGAAGTATGTTTCTGTTTCATAGTTTCTACAAGAATGAAGACACGTTGTGACAAATATTAAACTTTATGTTGTTTTGAAGTGGCAGTACAAAAATACAAAAATATGTTGATGCATTTATCATTCAAATTTCACAGTAGGTACACAGGCAGGTACACACAAGGCTGTTATTTACAGAAGAATCATTCAAATGTGACACTATAAGCTACGAAAGTATCCAGACATCTGCTTTGAGTTTAGAGGATTTAATTGGATCACTTGACCGTTCGGAATCCGCCATCCGTTTGTGTGCAGGTTTACCAGCGTCAGCAGCAGATTGACTCAGTTCTGATGGCAGTATAATCGGGCATGTTCAATTGGCCCAAATGACGAACCATTCCCAGACAAATTTAATGTTCCTTAAAGTCAGATGGTGCTAATTACATTCGTCTTTCCGGTTTAAAAAAAAAAATCCAATCCAATCAAAGCAGCAAAACAGCATCAGAACCAACTAGCAAGACCTACAAAAATGCATTTATAAAACAAAAGCCAAGCCTTCAACAGAGGAGGTATTGTAGAGGGCTTGGGGTTGTACCAACAGACTCCTACAAACACAACCAAACTGTTAATTTTAGTGATCAGCGGGTGGCCAAGAGTTTGGATCGGGATCCAGAGTAAACATGCGTAGGGGGGGAGAGAAAGAGAGGGTGTGAGGCTATACAGGTCTGTTTAGGTTGAACCCCTTCCTCGCCGACCCGACTAAAGCTCGAGTACGTACAGTAGAACTATAGCTGTCTTGTTCTTGTTTTTGCGGTGAATTGAAACCACATTGGCAGACTATAAACTGGATCAGCTTTCCAAACAAATTAGCATTGCTTTCCATCAGCTCGAGGGGAAATGGAGACTGTAAAACTGCAGAAAGTTGTGAAACGCCAATACCAGTGACGGCTATTGTACATACACAATAAACAAAACAAAAAAAACAATAAATACATTTCTTTTTTTTCTTTTTTTTGTTGCATCAGCTTCCCCAAGGGTATATGAACTTGTTACTGGGATAAAAACATAAATAGAGCTTGCTACCTTCTCCAATAAATAGTACTGGTATTCTATTTACAATATGCACACATCTCCCAAAGAGCTCAAGAGATAAATCTCCATTCATCTGCCTCTATTTCCCAATTTAACACAAGGTTAACACAAGTTGTTTCACATCAAATGTATTGTCATTTTGTGTACAAAGGGGAGTGATTGTCAAAGAAATAAAGAGGTCATGATGGGAAGCTAGTGGTGTGAAATGTTTCTTGCGAGAAGGCCGTGAAAGATCTTCCATCTAGACTGCGTTTTCCTCGCTGCCTTCAGTAGATTTCCGAGGTGGACCTAGACGGAAAAGGAGAAGAATTTGAGATGACAGTACGAATAATGTTAGAAAGGAGTAAAGAGAAGTGATAGGTCTTTACTGACTGTTACAGTGGCCATAGTGGCGGACTCCTATGGAGCGTCCGAGGAAGCAGGTGGCCCGGCGGAGGTGGCAGGCGCTCGGATAGGTGACATTGTCGTTGCCACAGATCGGCTGCTCAGACGGCATCGGTATCGGGCAAGGCGTGGTGCGGCACATGACGCAGTGGGCGCTGTTGGTCTGGTCAGTCACACAGGTGTGGGTTCCTGGACAAACCACGCTGGAGCACGACTCTGTAAAAGACACAAACAATGAATTCAGACTAATTCGCCTTTGTGCAGAACAGCTCGGCTTGAACAGACTGGATGAATCTTGCTTACTCTTGCAGTCTCCCTGGTACATGACCTCTAGGTCCGGGTGTCCCATGCAGCGGGCCATGAGCAGAGTGCACTCATCCTTATATGACTTCCCATCGCTGCCGCACACAGCATGCTTCCGGGAAATGTGAGAGCAGTCTGGAGAGCACACACACTGGGGCCTTCCTGTCTTCATCTTGCAAACCTTCCCGGGGCTGCATTTGACTCCCTCACATGTCTCTGCACAAAAAAAAAAAAAAAAAAAAAAAAAAGAAAGCACAGCGAGTGGCTTCAGTGTGTGTCAGTGTCAGTTACTGTATTAACAAGTCTACAGACATCAGGTGATTTCGCAGGCCTTTTTTTTTTTTTTTACACAAAACAAGCCTGAAATCTTGGGGTTTTCCCAGACCATAACACAATTTTCACCTTGCACAATATTTACAATAATCACATCTCTTTATTGACCGTTACACACAGAGGTGTCTCGCCGGGTGGAATGTGAGGCTGGCGTGTTTTCATAACACATCTATGTGTACGGCTGCACTCAGACTGGGCTGAGCTCCTGCAGGGGGAACGGAGGAGGTAGACGGAGTTCAAATAGCTGTCGGAGAAGTTTACTGGATGAGAAACGAGGAAGCCCCGGGCTCCTCTGACACCCCGTAACGTCAAAGCACAGGGGGAACTGTAATCCTACACAGTGCAGAGTCAACACGAGACAATGCACACAGGTCTCTTCCCAGGACCTTTTTTCTGACTCTGTGGAGATGATGCCTGATCAGCTCACAGTCCTGAGGATTCAATAAACAATCAGAAACTTATTTCCTGTGTCTGCCACCACTTCAATATCCTGTGTTTTTGTTCTGTTACTCTACTGGTCTGCTTTTTTGGTAGATTTCCATCTCTTATTTCTGTTTCTTGCGGCCTCTCTATCTCCTCTGTTTATCACAATAAGGTGATCTTTGAATACGAGCTGCAGTCTGGCGAGGATGTCGGCGTCTTTCAATCAATGTGGCATTAATGATGCTAATGTTTTTCCTCCTACGGAATTCCAAGTGATCAGGACACATTATGATTCCCAGGCATCTGTGCATGTGGCAGGCATTTATTCCAGACTGCAGGAATGTATTTTCTTGTTTTGCTTGTGAAGGCAAACAGGGCTTCTTTTTAACTAGCTTTGGAAAAATCCAACACATAATGAAGGGAGGGAAAGGTTCTGATTAATTTGCAACGAAATGTAATTGTTTGGCTTCATGCAAGAGTGAGTTTAACGAAGCTGTGCGCCACCTTTAACTGCCCGATTAGCCCAGGTTAATCTAACTACAACCAACATCTCTCCATGCCAAGCCAGAAAAAGCCAGAGCTGAGGTTGGGGTGTGTTTTCCTAAAACTGCTCGTAGTTTGTATTTTTTACTGGAATTTTGTCAACACGGAGACATTCAGATTGATCACATCCCCACAAGAGCAGCTTATGAAAACAGACTTTATCTGCGGGTGAACCTGAATGAACCTTGCACAGATTCCAGGAGGAGGACTTTTCTCAGGACAGCTGGAGTTATGCGGATCGCCTCTCCTTGATCCGCGCCTGCTATTTGTTAAAAAGCTGCATCGGGAACTCATTGTTTAAATGTCATGATTCACAAATGATGTGTTTCTACTGAACTTTCACTAACTCTCTGAGAGATGCCAGGGGTTATATTGTGTAATGGAATAGCCAATTTGTCAATTACGACGGTGATATTTGAAAGTTCATCAGTTTTACGTCAGTAAATTAAATCGAAACAGTTACTGAAACTGTTAGTGCTCACCACAAAACAACCACCTGACAGGAGCAACGTGAGGCCAGTAAAACACTTTTTATACGATTTAATCCGAATGTGACTGTTAGGAATTTAAATGTAGCTTTAAAGCGGTTTAGTTTGGCATTTGACTAATAAGGTGCCCTGCAGTGATTAATCAAAGCAGCATATGGTTACCTTCTCCTTGGCAGATTTAACTCATTACTTTTTTTTGATTGGTTGTTTACCTTTGCACGGTTTACAGGAGACGATGCCGAGGAAGCCCAGCAGGCTGACCTCATTCATGGGCAGGCTGGTGTTGGACCACGCGGTGTCCAGACGGCCCCCGGCACAGCACTCCTCCCTGGTCACCCCTCTCATCAGCACCATGTCGCACCGCTGGTCCTGACTCTGCTGCAGCCAGCACATCCCGGCTGGAGGACAGAAGTTAATTTAAACACATGGAAACTAATATAGAAAGAATATTGTGTCATTTTGAGTGATTGCCAGTTAGACTTTAAGATTTATGGCTCATAATAAAACAGTTTTTAAGCAAAATCTCTAATAATAGCAGGTTATAATTGTATGTAAGTTCTAATTTACAAACACACAAAGATTAGGAAACTTGTCATCTGTATATTAGTTTAAAACAGAAGCATCCACTGGCTCATTTACAGTAAAGGTAGTACATTAAAAGTATCTCATACACAAAAAAAAGTTCACTCACCACTGGCAGGATTCCTCCCAATCTGATAGAAAGTGAGAATCACCCCCAAAACTGAAATCAAAGCGCTCATTGTGTACTTTGAGTTAGTATAAAAACCTGTTTTTGTTCCCCCAGAAGGTTGTCTAAGTAAATATCTACAAGGAAGAAGTGATGTTCCAAACACGGCGTCTCACTCTAACTCAACCCTGCAAGTAGCTCTCCCTTATGTGAATGAATGTGTTGTGGATAAGTGATGTCGTTCCCCCTCTGTATAAATATTTAGCCCAGATGGAATTATGCTGCTGGGATGGGCGATCCTCTCAGCCAGTAATAAGCCAGGGCAGGACACAGTTTGACTCTGACTCAATTTCCAGAGTCGGGAAATGATCCATGCCCTCCAGCGCCAGACGCTGGGCACTTACATGACCTCACAAAACATTTTCACACCATATTAGACTAATTAAAGGCTAATTAAGTCCTTGAGTTTTTTTTTTCTTGAATAGTCTTTTCTTTATTAAACTTTTCAGCTTTTTCACAGACAGTAGACTTATTTTTTTTTAAAGGAGGCTCAGGTTAAGGTATTTTTTAATACCTTGCTGGGTAACAACCTCTGAATGTGACATTTATTTGCCTGTTGGGTATTTTATTCTGAAATGTCTCCTTATGAATGCTCCATAACTATGAGATCTCCTTACAAAACATATACTGTCAGAATATTTTTTTTGTCTATACGCTGATTCTCTGTGGTTTTTTGGTGGAAAAGAGCTCTACCGAGATTACTTTTTTTTTTTTTAAATCTCGTGTTCAAAAATCAGCTTTTGAAGCAAGTGAGCCTTAATTGGGTTTCTTTGAAGTGTGGAAGGAAAAGCACCAACACCAAATGATTCATGAGACTACTATGCTGAATTAAATTACAATCAAGGGCCTGAATACATATATATGAGTATATATCTATAGCACTTCAATAAGTGGGTCCATTTGCTTGTCAGACATCATTTTGTTGACTGTCTGGGTTTATCAATGGCTGTTTCCCTCTAAAACTGCGGTTAGAATAATACTTAAAGAGATGACAGGGAGGAGAGGGAGCGAAGGTGGTCTGCCCTTGAGCAATATATCAAGTTCACTAAACAAAACTATGTCGGGAGCTTATCAAGAAACACTCACATCTGCCCCCTCATTGTTAGTTGCTGTGATCAGACACAGACAGCCACAGACTGAAAACACACTGGGAAAAAAAAAAAATACTGTGGGTATAAATACAGTATCTGTCAACCGTGGGGACAGACGTGTTTGTTCAGCACCACCCAGTCTTCAAAAAACGCCACATTGGAGGTGACTAGAGGCTAATCTGTGCCGGATCAGAACATCTGCGCCGCTCGTCTCTCTTCCTGCACTCATTCACCCCTGACACTGAGAGTTATGCACTAATGACAAAGTTATGTGCCCATCTGTCTGTCACAGCTTTTTTTCTTCTTCTAAATGTTCCCGTTTGATCACTGGTAGGGGGGGAAATGAAGGTAGCATATGCTGTAGCATCTATGTGAATGATGTTGGCTTCTTCAGCGGAGATCCCCAAGGGCAACGAAGGAATGCTGCCTGACCTAGGAGGGGAGGAAAGACGAAAAAGAGAGCACTGAGTGATGGCTGTGGGTGGCCTGCCTCCTCACTGGCTCTCTGCAGATCCACTCAGCTCCTCATATGGTTTGGATCATCACCACCGAGCCATGCAAATGAATACAGCATGGCGGGGACTCTGGAGCACCCACTTATGTATGATCTTTATTAAGGTGCAGCTTACTGTGTCGGATCTTTGAGGGATACTGGTCTGTTTCATGTGGTTGCGGATCTGAGGGTCGGCATGAAATTGGAGAAACACACTGTGGACCGTGTCTAATGTGGAATAGAGTGAGTGCATCTTATGACAGGGCAGGTGTGGGGCTCAGTGTCGTACTGTACATGAGTCTGTAACCACACGGAGAAGGCAAAAACACCAGCGCCATCTAGTGGAGGAGATTGGTACATATATATACACAATGCATACAGTCCAGCAGTGCTATAGACATTATACATTATACACCGATCAGCCACAACATTATGACTGCTGACCTTGGATTTTAACATCCGTGTTGATGAGACTTAGACACCCAAATAAACATTGTCCCAGAACAAGCACACTCCCTCATGCAAATGGAAATCCCAAATGTCACTGGCCTACCCCCGCAGGAAAATGCACCCCACCACATGGCAAAAAACATCAAACAATCAGGAACATCTTGAGGAACATGACAATGGCCCAAGATGTTGATTTGACCTCCAAACTTCCTAGACCCCATTCTGATCAAGCATCAACAGGATGCAGTGGAACAAGTTGGATTGACAGAGGCCCCACTGCACAAGCCAGAGTACCCAAAGGATCCACTGCCAACGTCCTGGTGCCAGACCCCATAGGACACCCTGAGAGGTCCTCTTGTCCATGCCCAATGGTTCAGAGCATTTTTGACCACATAAGGGGGACCAACACAATATTACGCAGGTGGTCACCATGTTATGCCTGATCGTTGTATGTGCAATTTACTCTCTCAGGGTATCTCACTTTCTAGGGTATTTATTTATATAACACTTCTTCATACAAAGTGTTTAAAAAAAAAGTGTACTTGTTTAATTTTTACTTTTTATATGTATTTTTTTTTATTGCTGCTGCTCTTACCTTTGTCATTATTTAATTTAATTTAATTTAATGTATTCCAATATATCTGTACTGTAATGTACCCATGCAAATAGCAATAAAACTCTAAAACTCTAAAAACAAAAACGAAAAAAAAAACAAAGAACAAAAACCTAGGTCTCGTTTTTACTTTACTTTCACTCTGTGTTTACTTGCTTAAGTTTAGGCACCAGAACTACTCGGTTAGATTTAGAAAAGGATCATGGTTTGGGTTCAAATGCAGCCTGTCCCTTACCACATGGTACAAAGCTCTTTTTTTCCACTGGAGATTTTCCGTGCACTTTTTCACACGACCGAGGTTGCCGATGGTATGGGTGTTACTTTGTGCTTATCAATGATCAGAATGATGATGTCGGCCTACTGACCCCCATTAAATGGTGGAGCTGGGATGGATCTGCAATGATAACAGCCACTGAATGGGCTGATAATATCCAAACTGGGTGGTTGTTCCCAGATAAGATAGACCACAACAATCCAGATGTTACAATAATGAATTCCTCCTGGGGCAACCTGGTGACTTTTGCTATTGCTGCATGTCATAGCTCTTCTCTCTCTCTCTCTCTTTCATGTCCATTTCTATCCTATCAACTGTCCAGGCAAAAATGTCAGAAATCATCTGAGTGTACTGTGTGTTAATGTCTTTACAAATTGTATTTATATGCGCAAAAATGGAGTTCAAAAGGTCAATCAAAGAACAGTATGCTTGGTAGCTGCTAGAAACAAAGAAGCGGGGAAAACAGACTATAACTTTGTCAAGCTTGTAATTGCAATTTATTTAATTCATTTATGTGGAGCAAAACAATGCCGTTAAATTACTACTGTGACCTCTTTCCAGTTAGGAGAAAGAAAAAAAGGAAAAACAGGTTGTGACCGTCTCTTGTTATTCTAATCTTTCTATGCTGCTTCTTTTCAGTCTACATATGACCCCCATAAAAAAACATCTTTTGTGTTTGCCATGTCCCTCCTCTGTTCCTCGTATTGCGTGCCTCTTGTGTTCCTCTCTCTTTCTTGCTGTTTCTCGTTCTCTCCCTTTGTGTTATTCCACAGTCTGACCTTGTACATTGGGCCAAATCAATTGTCACACTTGTGGAGCCAAAGCCCCGAGGCTCAGCTGTGGCTCTGTACTCTCTCACACATCAAAAGCACAGACGCAGAATTATGCAATGGTCTTACAGGCGGAGGTTTGGAGTTACCGATATACGCATTTTGCCCGGAGTCATTTTGAATTAAGCCCGAGACTTCTACTGTGGAAAGATAAACAAAGGTTCACAAATTCAAAGTGGCTGAGGGGAAGGAGAGGAAATCGAGAGGCAACCGTACCAAATACCAAATCTGTCCTTTCTTCGCTCTTATCTTTAGTGCTGAAAAGTATTTCTTTAAAACCCTTTCATGAATAGACAAAAGGCATTAATACAACAAAAAGTAAATCCTCACTTGCGTCATATCCTTATGATCTTAACCATATGATCATGATTCTGCCTTCTTCAACATAAGCAAGCTTCCAGTGAATGTTTTTGAAAGGATGAGGTTGGCCAATGGTCAACCAATCCCATGACAAGACAAGCCCAACAATACACTGGTCCATCTCTTTCACTTTTCTCTGGGGTGTCTGGCTCTTGGCCCATTTGCTCCTGCTTAAGACATAAACCTTTAGAAACAGCTCACAAATATATACTTTTAAAAGAAAACCTATTAGGGCCGCCGTTTAGCTCACTGAGTTAAGGCGATACCACATGGGCTCAGTCCCTCAGCAGTGGTCATGAGTTCGAGTCTGGCTCAAGACCCTTTGCTGCATGTCACTCTCCTCTCTACCCCCAATTTCACTCTGTCTCTCTATCAATAAACGGAAAACTCTCCCCCACAAAAAAAAGAAAAGAAAGAAAATCTATTAGAACAGCTGGGCACTGCAGTTTTTAGCAAACGTTACTCAAATAAGAGTAAATTGTGTATTTATTGGATACTATTTTGCTTGCAGATTGCCCTAATGAGTTTGGCTCAAGAAAAAAATACAGCCGCCATGTTCATGGTAATGAGGGAACAGGTCATCGAGTGCTGCAGTGTGGCTCATTAACGTGTTTTTAGACAATAAAAACAATATAGAATATCACCAGACTTAAACTAGAAGCAACACGACAACGGAGATTGTTAAACAAGGACTTTCCATCCAAAAAACATCATTGAGCACAGTGCCTGTAATCCGGTTAGGTTTATAATATAAACCGATCAGTCATAACATTATGACCACCTGCCTAATATTGTGTTGGGCATGGACAGGAGGACCTCTCAGGGTGTCCTATGGGGTCTGGCACCAGGACGTTGGCAGTGGATCCTTTGGGTACTCTGGCTTGTGCAGTGGGGCCTCTGTCAATCCAACTTGTTCAACTGCATCCTGTTGATGCTTGATCAGAATGGGGTCTAGGAAGTTTGGAGGTCAAATCAACATGTTGGGCCATTGTCATGTTCCTCAAGATGTTCCTGACGGGTTGATGTTTTTGCCATGTGGTGGGATGCATTTTCCTGCAGGGGTAGGCCAGTGACATTTGGGATTGTCATTTGCACGAGGGAGTGTGCTTGTCCTGGGACAATGTTTATTTGAGTGTCTAAGTCTCATCAACACAGATGCCAAAATCCAAGGTTTTCCAGCAGAACACCACATAGTACCAATATGATCAATGCTATTCACTTCACCTGTCAGTGGTTTTAATGTTGTGGCTGATCGGTGTATATCAAATCATCCATCTCTGCAAAGGTGTACTGTAGCTGCACAACTTCAATCAGCATAATACCTGGGAATGTGTGTGCCTGCATAAACACACCCGTAACTGCTGGTGCCAACGAGCAGCTAATGGACGGAGGCCAGACTGTTTTCTTTGAAATTAGAACTCGTGTTCACTCATGTTTGATGTTCTCCCATTTGAACTCATCACCTGCCAGTGTGCGTTTATGCTTAAATCCATAGAAACACAGACATGAGTGTAAAATAAAAGTCACTTTGTTACCAAGTCCTAACATTGAGCTCCAACTTATCATACATGTGTGTATGTTTGCATATGTGCATGTGTGTGTCATCCAGGCACCATTTGGGTACCATCTGCCCCATTCGGTTCTCATGGCAACCATCACCAGCTGTGTGGTGGGAAATGTTGACTTCACGCACTGCCTGTCATGCTCTGCCATCCACACACACAAACACTCACACACACACACATCTGTTCTCTAACTTTCTCTCCCTCTCTCTCACACACACACACTCACACACTCTCCCTTCATCCCATGACTCCCATACCGAATCACTTCAAGGCTCATTAGTGTGGTTTCCTAGTTGACCATTCAGGCCAGTTTGTGATTCACCTCTGCTGAAACTTCCAAGGTTGAGTACCTTTGTGTGTGTGTGTGTGTGTGTGTGTGTGTGTGTGTGTGTGTGTGTGTGTGTGTGTGTGCATGTGTGTGTGTGTGCATGTGCTCCAAATACAAGTTACTGCAACAAACCACTGTTTTTCTTTAGCTATAATCTATTCTAGTTTCCATATTTTCGACAACAGCTGTAGCTGCAGTGGTGGAGAATATGAGAAAAGGTCGAACATAATGCCGAAGGAATTCAGATTCACTATGTGTCTTTGTTAGTGAAAGCAGTTCCTTAGCAATGCTGCAAATAGAGAAAAACATACATAATCGAAGCACTGGAAACTAAAACATCACATATATAGAGCATTCCATGTCAAATTATCTGATTTTTAGAGCAACTTCTGCTCAACCAACTCTGATTTGTCAGAAATTTTATAGCATAAAATATAGGTATTTATAGAGATATTTGTAAAATCATGTATATAGCTGTATATATCAGATGCTTCTGAAATAAAACTTTTTTAAAAATTGCCCATCGACCCACTTCTAGCACTTTTAAAATTTGAGGCTATATTTGAACAACAATATGTCAG